>CM031234.1:347620534-347725362 GCA_018340775.1 Taxus wallichiana var. yunnanensis | reverse complement strand
ATCTTCACCCTTCGTGGTATTATTGAGGAGGCTCGTCACCACTCTTCGAAAGTCTATTGTTGTTTTGTAGACTTTCGAAAAGCTTTTGACTTCGTACCTCGCATGGCCCTCTTCCAGCGACTCCGAGACATCGGTATTTCTGAGACTCTTATTATTGCCATCATGCGCCTCTATGAGTCCATCCTTGGTCATCTTTCAAATCGCTTGCTTTGCGGATTATGATCTCATTAGGAGCACCATTGGGGTTAAACAGGGTGCCCCTTGTCTCCTACCCTCTTTGGCATTTACATTGATGAGCTGGAATCCTTTCTTTAGGATCACATTCAGGAAGGGGATGGTTGCCTTCTTCACCATGTCTTGATTTCTATTCTCCTTTTTGCCGAAACGATATTGTTCTACTCGCCTCTTCTCCTGAGGGGCTTCAGAGACAGCTTGATGCACTTGCTTTATTCTGTGATCTTCGGCATTTGACAGTTAATCTGGGTAAGACCAAGGTCATGGTCTTCAACAGGTTGAGGACATCACACCTCCATTTCTTCTTCAGGGGCAGGAGGTTGAAATTACTAATACATACACCTACTTGGGAGTCTAGTTCTTAGGGCCTAGATTCAGTATGAGGCATGCTCTTCAGCCGAGGGTGAACAAAGGGTATGGGTCTCTTGCCATTCTCGAGAGACAGTGTTTTCGGCACCACTTCCAGGACGTCTCCTCCAAGATGTTTCTTATGAACTCCCTCATCCGCCCCATTGTTCTCTATGGGTCTGTCGTCTGGGGGCCCTCCCTTTTGGACACAGATTGGGCTTGCTGAGAGGATTTAGACTCTCCTCCTTCGCCGTTTCATCAGATGCAAACAGACGGTCCCCCAACATATTATTTTGGCAGAGTTCGGAGCTCGACCTTTCCGTCTGGAGACTATATTTGACATATCATCCTTTCTTCACCGTATCAGGAGGTTTGGTGATCTCCGATGAGCAGGACAGGTATCCATATCTCGCCTATTGTTCCTCTGTGAGTATTGCCCAGGCTGTGGGCCGTTGTTGGTTTGCCGAGACTTCTGCCTTGTTGGACTCAGTTGGTATCCAGATTGATCGTCTCCCCCCCTTCCAGTATTCTCTAAATGCTCCCAGTCATCTCTTGCCCACCAAGCAAGTGTTGAATAGGTCCATCCGGAGGATATCTACAAGAGCTTCATTCAGACTACTTGGGTGAACCCCCCTGGGGGTTTGCGCCCTAAGATGTCTTTTTATGCAGAGCATTTTCTTGAAATCAGAGATGGACTCATCATCCGCCTCGATACACCTCTCGTCCCATTAGAGGCGCATGCCTTCGTATACCTTTGGGTCGGGTTTAGTCGGCTCCCACAGACTTCGGTGCGAGACTGATCACCACATTGATCGGGTGGATAGACTTTGTAGGCTCTGTAGCCTTCATGAGGTGGAGACTGAGACTCATTTCATCTTCCGTTGCCCCATTTACTATGAGATCAGAGGATGCTTTCACTTGTCTCTTCAGAGGTATTCAGACTCTCCCGGTCTTCTTCAGATATATCGACCAGGTGGTGTCTTGCCCTCTACATCCGTGAGTCTTTGTTGTTACGAGACCAGATTCTTCATCCCCCTCCGAGAGTCGTCCCCACGAGATGAATTACAACCTTCTTTCCGGTTCTACCCATTGGTGGAGGAACTAAATGACAGAGCCTTTTTGACCCAGATACAGTGCATAGATCAGTTCGTCCCGGTTGGACCTTCACACCTCCCTCGATCACCGCCAACAACATCGGATGCACACACGTACCAGAGGGCAGTCCAGCTCCATTCGTCCCCCTGGCCGTCGCGTCAGTCTCAGATCTCAGCAGGGAAGGAGGTTTTCACCCCCCTCTTCGGGTTGCCAGTCCATCAGAGCTTCTTTTCGTCGGCCTCTAATGTTAGGAGGGGTGTGGCTACCATTCCTGATTAGACCTTTGGTCCTCATTTGCCCCCTTTCATTCTCTTCTTCGCTTCCGTCGTTTTTCTCCCCGCTTGCTCCATTGCCCCCGCCTGTGGGGGTATTGGCTTCGGGTTTCCTTTTTGTTGTCTTTTCTCTTCTTTTCTGTTTTTGGGAACTCGTTTTGAGTTGTCCCCGCTCGCACTTTGTATATTGTTTGGGCTGCAGTCCCATTGACCTACTTTTGTGGTCATTCGTTGGACATTAATATATTTATCTTATCTTATCTTATCTCACTATCTCTAGTGCCACTTATCCTACAACTTGAGATTTCCCCTTGGCTAGATGATGGTGTGCTCTCAAAAGTTATGGCTTGAAATTGATCATCACATTCTTCATTAGGACTAGATTTGTTGTCTTTGCTCCTTCCAAGAGGTGGAGACCAAGGGACACATCATTTTCAGATGCCTCATTTAATATGAGATCTGGGAAGATATCACTACCTCTATAGGGACTTAGGCAACCATCTATCACTTTTATTCTTGATTTCGACTAGCGGTATAACTTTTTATCTTCGTGAGGCCATCACCCTTTGGTGCAAATCCCTACATCGGGAGTCTAGAGGCTCTAGTGTCCCCATGTTGATCACCTCTATTTTCCATCCCATTCAAATGGCATTAAGTGCCCTTTGGACACCGATTCTTCACATATCAAAGTTAAGAAATTTTAGTTTGGCAATGCTTCTCTCTGCACACCATTACCACTAGGATTACGAAGATCCCTTAGCTTGCTCTCTCCTAGGCTTCCCATTGGCATGGTTTTGTCTCTTTCCGTGACATGGATCTACTACTTATTGACCGCCCCCCACCACAAGGGAAAAATCATATTACAAGTTTCTTTTCTACTATGGTATTTGCACCAGCCTTGGATGTTAGAGCAGATTCTATAGGATGCACTTTACTTCCTCCTAAGGTCTCCCAACTTGTCCTCTTTGACCTTGGATACTCCCTCTTGAGCATATTGAATCTTTCACAAGTGATCGTTGATGGCTCAAGTAAATCCTCCACTTGAAGCACATACATAGATATTATATGAGATTTCCATCTAGTCTTCATCGTCACATGCTTTTGGGGCTCATTTTTCCTTCATTACAATTTGTATTGGTTTTTTTTGTTGCCACCCAATCTTATGTACTTTTATTCCTTTATTTTGCTTCTAGGATTCTTTTTTCCTAGAACTTTTTATTTTTAACTGTTGTATCCTCGAGTCCCATTGACCTACTTTTGGTCATTTGTGGACATTATTATAATTTCTTTCTTTTCTTTATGTTGGTTTGATTGATGAATCTGATGTATTATGTATTAGATTAGGATAGTGTAGCACATCTTTGTCAAATTACTTTATTAACCTCTTTATAGAAAATGCTTAATGCCAAATGGTACAACAAGCCTTAGTTTAGGATTAGCTCTTACTTATTGCCGTAGTTCTTGCTTACAACCCTTAGGATAATGGTAAAACCCTATCTAGGCTTCAATATTGAGTGTGGACTACTCTCTTCTAGATCCAAGACTATTTACACTCCTTGGTTAAATCTTTGATTGTGTTTTGGCTCTAGTATGGTGTTCTACTTATATATATATAGATTTGAAGCGATCATTATATTGTCTATCTTAGCTCACATACACTCTCCATGAATGGCTTAATCCCAAGCCCTCATCTTTATTTATATTGTAGACATCTTGCAACTCTAAATCGCTTCCTTCAAACCCTTTTAAAATAGTGATCCTCATCTGCTAGAGCCTTCACATTTGCAATTTGGTTTGTTGATTTATCTGAGTGTTCTGCCAATGCTGACCTGACAACCATACACGATTTATATCTGCACCATGTTCTTTGACCCTAGTTCTGATGGAATGACATGTTTCTCCAGTGTACGATAACCTCAAGAACAATCAATTTCATAAACACCACATTTTAGAGTCGGACCAATCATTTGAAAACATGATTACCCGAGTGCTTATGAGGCAGAAAAGTAAATTTGATGATCCTTTTCCTCAACATTTTCTAGATCTTTTTTGATATGCTCTCAATTTCAGGAAGAGAAGCAAATAGTACTCTTGTTGAATCTTTTGCAACCCGCTGCTTATTGCACCTTTTCCTTGCTTTTTAAAGCTCTAAAAATCTGCTTACTGTTGTAACCATTCCTCTTAAAAACCAAAGAAATATGCGTGAGCTCGTATTCTAGATGCTCATCATTGCAAATCCAAGCAACTTTGGTCTCCAAGGTTGAGGACCACCTGTCCTTTGTTTCTGAGATGTGTGGTGATGTGATGAAAAGTGTAAATATAGATAACTGCAAGTTACTTTCCTAAAGACTAGGCAAAATAGCGACCAATCAGATTTTATTGAGAGGACATCAAGAAAAGTTAGTTTTCCATCAACTTCTGGCTTCATGAATTGGATCTTTCCAATATTGTTGTTAATGTGGGCATGGAACTATTTTAATCTTTCCCTCCCATGTTGCTGCTAGCTCAAATTAGTATCTTCAACATACCTTTTCCGCCACTTGGGTTTCAAAGGGAAATAATTGAGAGTTTTCTCCTTAGAATACTCCTTGAAAAGGTTTGCCACCATTGGAGAAAGTGGAAAACCGATCACTACACTTAGTGAATGCTCATAGATAACTCATGTGAAACTAAAAGAGGTCGATCTCAAATAAGGATGATGTCACCCCATTTGTGTTCCTCTTAATAACCTCAATCGCTTTTGAAATAGGTCACTTTGTGAATGGAAAATAAAATGAAACTCGTCAGATTTTCATCTTCCTCCTAAGTAGCCGATACCTTTTGGATATGGGTATGGGAACAAAGTATCCAATATGTGGATACGAAAAAAAAATTGGCCTTAAGGATATGACATTGGATATGGCTATACAAAAAATATATAAATTTTAGCCCACTAAATAGGAATTAAGTTATTAACCACATATTATGCATATGAAAGAAAAAATAACTTATAAGTTATAAGCTAAATAACCACAAAAGACAACTCGTAATTTGTTAAAAGCTTAAAAAGTTAAAAGTTAAATTAAACATAATGTCATGATATATTGAATTAAAATTTATTACACTAATGATCAGAGTTCAAACTATCTTAAAATCTTTCAATATTCATCATATGCCTCTTCATCAAGAGCATCAACATCATCATCATCATCATTATGTGGTTCATTAGAACCACATGGACTCGAACCACTCCCACTAGGGCCACTACTAGTTGCACCCCTTTGTAGCAAGTCTCGCGGTGCCAAAGAAGTCTCCAATCCCTCGTCATCTAATGATAAGTTGGAAATCGAAGCATCCAAGTCAACTATCTTTGGATCAATATCCCAATGTTTTGTTGACCCTTGTACTCCGGCTTGCTTGTGGGATAGAAGGCGCAAGTTGGAATGTATATATACCAAATCTTTGGCCTTTTTAGCCCCAACTTGTTGCGCTTTTGTGAGTGGATGAAGGTATATGTACTCCAATTGCGCTCAGAGGAAGATGAACTCACAACCTATTGAGGCAAAGTCAATGCAAACTTAAACACTCAAACTTGAATTTTAAAAAATTAAAAGTTACAACAAAAAAGGAAAGAGAATTAAAAAATAAAAAAACTTACCTGTGCCAAGACCTTCATTGCAAGAGGTTGCAGTAAGTGCACGGATGCATGACCATGGAGGTACTACCACATATGAGCATCCATCTTGTATTTGCTCCGAAGAGTGAGAAGGCTATGACTTGTTTCCGCTATGAAATTGACAAACTCTATCATAACCATGTCCTCGGCCTCAAGATTAGGGAAGAGCCTAGACAATGCCAACATATATCCCTCACTGACTTCCACATCCTTGTATGGTGCCATCCTTCCCAAAGAAAGAAAGGATCTTTGTGTTGTAGAATCTAGGAGTCAATGCAAAGGCAAGTAGATGTGGGGTGGTCATTTTGTTCCACCGCTCAATGAGGATTATTGATTGTACTTTTATAGAAAAATTTCTCCTCGTAGATCTTGTTCTTTTGCATTTATGATGGTCTTTATCTTCTCAATCATTGAGTCGATACCATCATATATCTCTACTGACATGGCTGATCCATGTCGGTTTAGCGGTTCATGCTCATAATGGGCTCATAAAACTCAAATATTCTACTCAATCCCACCACGTGTCATCTAAGGTCATTGCCTTCACTTTTGAACCCCATCGATCTGATGTTCGATTGCCTCCATACAACTCATAGGTTGGAAGGTACCATCCTGTTAAGTGCCTCTCGACACCTTCACAAGTCATCTCAAGACAATTGTGTGTGATGTGAATCGAGTCTCAACAACCTAATAAGAAATGAGAAACAATTTTTTTTTAAAATTGAAAACTTTTGAATACTATATTTTAAAAATTAAAAAACTTACATTATTTATAAATAAAAGAAAGGTAACTTCCCTTACCTTCAACAACTCCAAATGTGAGAAGGATTTAAAGATGCCTCAACTAGTGATGGTTGGTCATAAACATTTGGATCTCTTCACCCTTTGCATACACTTGTTGAATCCACTCTATTTTATTGCCAACTTTTTTAGCATTAAATTGAGTGAATGGACAACACATGTCCAAAAATATGCCCATACCTTGCCTCAACTAACATCCCTATGGCTTTTTAATTCTTGGCGTTGTCCATTATGACTTGGACAACATTTTGAAGCCCCACCGCCTCAATGGATTCGAAGAGGATGTTGGCAATGAATTGGGCATCCTTCACTTGCCTCTTACAATAATCGCTTTTTAAAAACATTGCCCTTTTAGGGCATACTACAACCACATTGATCAAAGGGTGGTTTCTTGCATCTTTTCATCCATTTGAAGTGATGGACGCACTTGTTTTGGCTCATGAGTCTCTAATTGGCTGCAATGAGGTGTGTGTCGACATCTTGTTCTTTGATATATCCCAAAACCTTTGTTGTTGGCACCCCTATGTTATTTTTCCCCTTGCATGTTCTTATACCATGACCCGATATTGCACACAAGTGGCCTTTCACCCAACTATATGAGCCTTTGAATATTATTTCACACTCATTGCATCTAAAAACAAAACACCCACCACCTGGAAGTTGCTCTAGTATTGTGACATGCCTCCATAATGGTGAATTTGGGTCAAATTCTTTGATCAAAGATTGCTCGGAGGAGGTGGAACTTGTTGCCATTGTACTTCTACCTACAAGTTTAAAAACCAATAGCATAAGCAAAGAAAATAATGGTTAAAAATAAAACTTAAACCCTATGCCCTAGGGCATAACATGTATTGAAAATTTAAAATGAAAAAATGGTTTAAAAATTAAAATTTCAAAATGAAAATAATAATATTAATAAAACATTAAAAGAAACATGAAGTGTGTGAAATATTTTAAAAATGAAAATCAAACTTGAAAGTTAAAACTTAAAAATTAAAACCTTACCTTCAAATAATCCACAAATCCTCCTCCTTTGAAGCTCCTCAATGACCTTGGCAGCGAATAGACACTCGTACTAGCTTAGGAAAATGATTGCAATGCTTGTTGATGAAGTATCAAACCCTAAATAAGCAAAATGAAAGTTTAGAGAGGCAAGTATGTAATGAGGGAATGAGAGGTAAGTTTCTTTGCTTTTTTATTTTACTTTTGTTTTATTCATTCTAATTAACTTTTAGGGTTACAAATAATAAAATGTTATGTTTTTAATGTTATTTTATATATAGAAATGAGTGAAAAAAAAACGTTTTAGACCTGGATATGTACCCGGGAGCGGTCGGGTGCAGGTCGGGACCCCCAGTATGTCCGTAGACATACTGGAGTCTTGGCCGTCTCGCTGCTGCCCGGATACGTATCTGGGACATATCCATACCGGTACCAGGGCTGCCCCCTTGCCGCACGGCTACATAGTCTTCCACGAATTTCTTATCCATAATAGTTTTCAACAAAATGAGAAGAATCTTTGATGAAAGAACATGCTCATCCATTGAAGGCTTAATTTTCTTGGTAGGTTTGTTGTCAAATCATAAGTCGAGAGAGTTAGCAATGTCAACAATTGGTCTTATCGGGACTCCTCATAGTGATGAAATTTTTGAGCAACATAAATCCTTGGGGTAATTTCTTTATTGAGAAAAGGATGTTTCTGTAAATCCTCCTCTCATAGTTCAAGAACTCCCTATTAGTCTCTGAGAAATGCCAAAGCTTACAAGTCAAGTATAAGCCAAGAAACTTTCGAGGAACTCACGTACTGATGCACAATTCTAGTTAATGCTCAAAAATGTTTTTCACCTTTGCATTTGATTTGATGTTGTTTCGTGCTTTGTTAAAACACATTTGATTATTTAATTAGGAGGGGTTGGTAAGGATAATACGTTTATGGATGGTTTTGTTCTGAGGAGGAATCTTTGTCTTTTACTTCCAGAGTGCAGTTGATGATTGTGAGGAGCTTGGTCTAAAATTGATAAAAATGTCTTCTCAATATTCATTCCTTCTGCCTTTTAACAATGCTGTATATAGTTTTTGTGCATAACTGCTGAAACTTCATAAATTCATCCTCAGTGTTTGAGGGGGTAGTATCCGCTTTGCATTGCGGCTTTAAACTTGCTCCTAGTGTTGAGAGGCTCTATTCTGGTTCGCGTTGTGAGCTTCCCACCATTGTGTGACTGAGATGGACTTCTTTAGCACTGTGAATCTGATCCTCTCTGTATCACTGAAGCAGTTGACTGATATGTAGGCTTCCAATTTTCAAATACAACTATCTAATGCTGTGACACTAATTTTTCCTTTGAACACAAGAATGTCCAGACGGACTTGGACTTTGAAAGCGCTTTGATGTTGAAATGACATATTGATGGGCAGGGCAGAAGAATGAGACGATGCTGGACCAAGCTGCATCATAGTTAGCAGAGTTGGGCAAAGAGTACAGTGAGCTTCTCCTCAAGAGCATCTCCAATTTGTTGGACATCTGGGAATCAACCATCTTATACTCGTTGACAATGAAACCTATTAACATCCTGAAGTATTTTATTGTGCAATAAAACCATCATGCAAAATGACATAAATTATTGTGTCCTTATTACAAGCTCAGCTGACCATGATTGCACAAAGCCTTTTTGTATTATGATTGCTGCCTTTTTATCTGCTTTAAATAATTTTGGAACTTCTTTGTAGTCAAACCTCCACTACATGCACAATTATAATGCTCAGCATACAAGATGTCTAGCAAATACACTTTTTGATGTCATAGCTTGGTTGTTCCAGTCAGAACATTTTGAGTAGACGTGTTTTGATTTGCATCATGCATACTTTCCTTAAGTTGTGAAGGGAATATGCAAAGGTATCCATATTGATGTTCTTATGCATGCATTCATGATTCAACTTAGAGTCTTCTTACTGACCAGTCCTATGATATTTCTACTATAGCATATTCTCAAGATTTTGTATAAATTGATATGAATTGTATACTTTATGGATTTGTTTTATAAGAATCAATTTTCTCAATATGGTAAGATGTAAATTATACTGATTTCTAAGCTTTCTTACACATTCTGTTTTCTTAAATTACAGGAATCGACTACCTCTCAGTTGCAGCACATGATGATCTGATTCCGTCACATTTGGTATTTCTTAAAAGCAAGGTAAGGGGTGCATCTTGTGAGTTGGAAATTGAAGTTTTCTTTAATACAGATATTCCTGTCCATTGGAATTGGTTCTTATGTTATTTGGCTAGAAGTATTCACTTGAAGATTTCCCTCTTCAAGCATTTCACTTTGTGCATGTAGATGTCTTCTAAGACTAAAAAAGTTAAATAAAATGTGACAAATATCTATTTGCTTCCCCTCTCTGCCTGGCTTTGCATCACCCATTTTATGATCTTTTATCAAAATATTTGGTGATGATTTGAAAGGTGATGTTATTTGGACGCAAACAATGCAACTTATAATTGCCAAAACAATAAAATGTCAGAAACATGTCATTCTTTCTGTTACCTGCATATGACGATAAAATAGAAAGATAAAAGAAGAATGATGAATACTGTACCGACAAATAAGCTGATAATAGATGAGTACCCCTTGAAGTTTGTCGTTATCTCTTGTTTGGATACCATGACACTGTAATTTGGAACTCCAACCCAATAGTAGCATGTCACTTACACAATGATGACATGACGTGGCGGAGTGTTTTGTAAGTGTTTTTTCAGTTGTGATTTAAAGCTGGAAAAACATGATAATAAAAAAGGGAAAATATTTAAAATAGAAACTGATTTTGCCAAAAGATTTTTTTCTCTGTTTTTTCCTGCATTTTCAATTTCTCTCGTTTTTTCACATTTTTATTGGTTACCCACGGTTTTTTTCCCAACTTTAGTATTCACACAGGTTTGGTTAGGTTTGACCATCATGCTGCACAATGAGTTAGAAACAAAAGAATTACAAGAAGAAACAAACTTGCTTGAAGCAATAGTCGTCACTATGTAAATAGGAAGGGGGCATCAATTCTTTGTTGTTGCATATAAGACAAAACATAGTTTAAAAAATTGTAGTCGGCAACCCAAAATTTTGACTTATACTTGGGAGTTTCTCGGTAATATTGTCGCTTTGTAATTATTTTTTTCATAAAATAAATTTAAATAAAATGTGAAACATTGTTAAATGACATGAGAAATGAATGTAGAGAATGCACAAGTATATTTTCTATTAATTTTCAACCAAAAAGAGTACGAGTACAAATTTACATACTATAATGCTCATAGAGTCATATGAAATATTAGATATACATATTACATTTGATCACTAGTGCTTAGTCTTACAATAAGTATGTTCTATCTGCCCCATGTAAGTGAAAGGTGAAGATTTTTCCTCTGCAACAACATCATCTCGTAGAGATATCATTTGGGATCCTCACCAAGCCCCCTGCTATTGCTTCTTCTACTTCCCTCTCCAAATATGTGATCTCCTCCACAAGTAAACATGACATCAACAATTCAATCGGCATATGGATCGATCCCATCCAAGACAATTGCATTGTAACTCTGCACCCCCTCAACTTGTCTCATGCGAAAATGAAGATTGTTTTTCACAAAGAGAAGGTCATTGAGGTGTTGTGTTGTCAACTTGTTGCGCTTCTTTGTGTGAACAACTTCAAACATGCTTCAATTATGTTATAATAATAGTAATAAAATCAAATTTTAATGTATAAACTAATAATAATAACGATAAAAACAATAATAATAAATAATGAAAATACTAAATTAATAATAATAATAAAATCAAAATTTAACGTATAAACTAATAATAATAATAATAAAAACAATAATAATAAATAATGAAAATATGAAATTTAGATTAAATTTATGGGGTTATTCTTGCAAGCTAATTGGTTAAGTCTGAAATTTGGGATCTTGAAATTGGCTCTGAAATGTGAGAGTGCCATCTAAAATCCAGATTTTTCATTTGATTTACTTGATGTCCGAAACCACTCAAAACATCCCGAAGTTTATATATAAAATATAACTTAAAGTATAAGAAAAATAAAAGGATATATATATATATATATATAATATAAAACTAATCTTATACTTGAATGTTTATTTTATGTATATACTTCCTTTATAAATAATAAATAAATTAAATATGAAAATAAGTGAAATCAAATAAAAATATGTATATGTATATATAATATATTGAAATAAAAGTAAAATATATATGCTTGCCCACCTCGGCTTCACTGCCGACCCCGAACTCTCGGCCGTAGCTGCAATCCCACTATGGTCGAAAGCCTGGATCCCCGAGGCACGTCCTCCTCTGAGGTGGTTTCGCCGCTAGGCGGCATCTCTTGCGCCGTAAGGTATATAAATAAAAAGGGAATATAAAATATTGAAAGCCTTCGTAACGTAGCAAGTTGGGCTTAGTCATGCCGTACATTCGATCTTCACTTCGGTTTCATGGTTGCTTCAATTGGGTTCTAATAAGTGGTATAAAATTCCCAAAAATCCTCATGAAATTGATGTGGGTCCTTTCAAACACCCCTAATTTACCCTCAATCCCAAAAAAAAAAAAAAAAAAGTAAGGTATATAAATAAAAAGGGAATAAAGATAAAATTACGGCTTAGTCACCGCATTCGAATTACTGATAAAATTCGTTGCTAAAAAAATAAAGATAAAATTCGTGATTAAATTCGGCTAATAGAAATACAGTTATAATTTCACATTTCGTATAAATAAACATGTCAAAAATAGCTTTCCTACAAATGAAATATAAAAGTTAGAAACTAAATTTGATTTTTTTAATATATTATAAATTTACTAGCATATATTTAAAATAATAAAATAAAATAAACCTAATTATTCTATAAATTTACAAATGTTTTTTTAATAAAATAATTATTTACGAAATATGTTCAAGTTTTTAACCTATAAACTATTAACTTATTAACTTTTAAGTTAATAGTTTATAGGTTAAAAACTTGAACGTGAATACCTGTTAATAGTCTATTAACTTATTAACCTAAAACACAAAATAAACATTTATAAACGTTTATAAATGAAACTAAAAACTAAAACTTAATAAATTATTAACCTAAAAATATATATATTACACAAATAATATTGAAATGAAAACAATAATAGACAAAAAAACAGCAATGTATGCACTTTGAAATTAAAAAAAAAATAATAATGCCCTCCCTTGTTTAACCCATTTTGTTGCTTGCATTTGGAAATAGAAAAAAACAAAGAATAAAAAACAACAATGTATGCACTTAGAAATTAAAAAAAAATAGCAACACCCTCCTTGTTTAACCCACTTTGAA
Organism: Taxus wallichiana var. yunnanensis; assembly: GCA_018340775.1. Taxonomy (NCBI): domain Eukaryota; kingdom Viridiplantae; phylum Streptophyta; class Pinopsida; order Cupressales; family Taxaceae; genus Taxus; species Taxus wallichiana. The sequence goes on along the minus strand of CM031234.1, from coordinate 347,712,593 downwards.
CTTTGAAGTTTGCATTTGGAAATTAAAAAAAAAAAAAAAAGGATCATTGTACATACCTCTTGCTCTTGCTCCTTGCTCTTTGTGTGATTAGAATGAGTGTGGGTTGTGCTTTTTATAAGTTTTTGGGAGCCTTTTAGGGTTAGGGTTGAATAATAAGCTTTTAGGTAAATATAAGAATAAGTTTTAATTTTTTTTTTTTTTTTTTCGAGTGTCAAATAATGTTGGGCTGTAGGGGATGCTTGGACGTTCCTTGATCGTCCCAAGGACGTCACGGCATCCCCGATCTTTGACGAAACCGGATGCCCTGAGTACTCGTGGGGCGTCTCGTCCTCATTCCCAAGTCCCCGAGATGTCCTACACAACTTGGGGATGGGGGGTGTGCATCCCCGCATAACACTATTTTTAAGTGAAGATTTGCAAGCGAAGACAAAGCAGATTATGGGATGATTTATTTGAGAAATGAAAATGATGGCGCCTACTTATAAGGGAACATAATTTGAAGCCATTATCTCACTTAGTTGATGACATTGACAATGGTTGATGTAGTTGGCCGAATTAGGTATCTACTAGAGTGCATCAACCATGGTCAATGCAGTCAGTGAAAAACAATCTATAAAAGGTAAAAGGGGAGGAGAGTGTATCAAAATAATTGCAGGATTCGATAATAATATTAGTCATAATAGAGGCTCTTATACAAATGACAGCTCCTAGAATTTAAGAGTTTGTATCACACTTAGACTAAACTTATATGAGTTGTTAAAACAATTCATAACTACTCATCCTAAATATTCCTATTTTGGTGGGGTAAGTTGATATCACGACTTATGGACACATTCACTTGTACGCAAATAACTAATATTACAACAATACATCATATACTATGTGAGTACTTACAACCTTATTTCCAACCTTCCCTGTTAATATGAACATAGGGAAACGGAATACAGTTCATGAGAACTGGGACAAATCACAGCTGAAAACCAACTTTGATGGATGGGAACTTGTCATCAATCCAACATCAGTAGTGGGAATGGCCTCACTACAATTATGATGAGGAGCATATCACTATCCAAGACCTTACATCAAATGTGGATATGAACATATCATTATTCAATCTATCAAATTGTGAACAATGTCAAACAATTGTTCACATCACAATCAACAACAAGATAATAGGAACAAAACGCACTGTTCACTGCAAGTGTGGCATGGGCCTCCACTTCTCTTCTGTTATGCTCCTTTGGTTGGCTTGGCCTCACCGAGCATGTTCTAATCAAGATAGTGGAACACTATATCTTCAATGAGTGTTGGTCACCTCATTGAACTCACATTGTATCCAATGTGCATGATCATTGCCACCTAATTTTGAACAACATAGATCATCACCACTACTACTCAAGACCATCCTTGGCTTTAATCGGTGGGCGATTTTGTTTTGCTGCTATAGCATGCTGCAATCTTGGAGTTAGCCGCGAACTCGAGATTGGGTTGGGCATCCTCCCTTTGTTTCCTCCAACCTCCTCTGTGAATTAGCTCCATTGAATGTCGTTTTATGATCAAATATCCCGACACAAAATGTGCACACACATTACCAAGGATGTCGGGTTTGCCCTGGTAACGCGTCCTTTACAGAGTTTCAATTCGATTTTTTGACAAAATGACACACATGCTTTATTTGAAGGACCAACATGGAACAAAATGTTGACCTTTTTATCCTGAGACTCAATATTATAGACTATAAAGAATTGACATTACAAACACAATATTGACAAAAAAATGATTCTCTTAAAAACCTTTATTAGAAACATTACCAAACTATAAAAGGACTAATGACTTAGCCATTGTGGGTGATGCATGGTTGAAGGGCAGAATACAAAAAGATGCATGGGCAAGAACATGGCAAAATGACGTAGATGCATGGGCAAGAACATGGCAAAATGACGTAGATACATGGGAATGCTCAGAATTTTCAGTGCATTGACTAACGAAGTGCAGCGAAACTTGTCGGATCCATCAAGTGTAGATCAGAACGGCACAGTTGAAATCCCTCACCAACACTTCCTCCAGTGGAAGATGAAATAACTGTCAATACTCCTAACTTTTTTTGATACAAGCTGATTACATTCAATTGTGTTATGGGGGTTTGCGGCAATTGTAATGGCAGAGGAGAAACTCCTCACAAATTTCACCACCGTTACCACAGAACTGCACAAGGGATTTGTTTTGTTTTGCAGTCAAGGCATGTGCGCTTCTCCTTTTCATGTATTTGCCTGTTGCCGTAGACACTAATATGCTACAGGCTAAACTTTCTAATCAAATATAAAACTAAACTATCAATACACAGTCTCACAAATACATCAATGTGTCTCATGCAGGGACAACCAGAATTTGTATTGGCTCTACTCTATCAGACCTAATACTCATAAAACACCTGCTCTGATGCCATAGTAGAATAATTGCATGATTCGATAATATTATTCATAATAAGAGGTTCTTATGCAAATGTCAACTTCTAGAATTTAGGAATTTGCAAGACACAGACCAACTTATACGAGTTGTTAAAACAACACATCCTAACTTTTCCTATTCTAGTGGGATGAGATGTTATCACAACTAAATCACACACTCACTTGCACACAAATAATTTATAGACTATAACTAAATACATCACATATTATGAGGGGTTCTAATGACCTTACTTCCAACAGAGAGAATGGAGGTAGAGCAGACACTTGGTGAGGGTATGAAGGTAATCTGAAGGCGCTATAGGAAGAGGATGTGAAGGTGGTGGTACTGAGGGTATCAAGTAAGTGGTATTAGGAAGGCACACTAAGGCAAGATAAGGCAACCCACATGAGGTACTGCTAAGCAACACAAACCCTGCTCCTTTACTCCCCGAAGGCACCACTCCAGGAGGTTAATTTACCAACAGTCTATGAAGAGAAATTTCAGTGCGTGTGAAAAATAAGGTGTATACACATCTTTCTACAAAGAACCAGATATAGATTAAGAGACTTGTATAAATATATTGCTGCAAATCCTCCTGTTTGTTTCAGATGCAGAAATTTAAAAATCAACAACCTTAGTCAAGGAAGAACTTAAACAAACGTTTTCTTAGTTTGCAAGAGCTAAGGCACTGGGATTGGTTTAGTTTAAATCTCAAATATTTTGAGTTTCTTGATAAATTGTACAAGATATAGCCTGCTCAAGTCCTTGGAAGAGGCCCAAAGAAGTAACAAAATCGTGTAACATATAACTTTGACTACCATACTTCTAATCCTGAAGAAAGCGCAAGCAAGATGGAAGAGTTTCAGACTTCAGTCCATATCTTTGTGCAATATGTTTTACAAAATCATATTGGAAGTTATTGTCAGTAGGATCCTAAATATACTGCCAAAAATCATCTCACAAGCTCAGTCACCTTCAGTGAAAGGTTGTAAAAAAAACCAAATAATATCATAGGTAAGGAATATTATTCTGGATGCATCTGCTTAAAAATACTTATTTCCTACATCTTGTATCCCACTATTGGATCCATTTTTCGGGATCCAAATGTCAGAAAAAAACATTTTTATGCAGACGAATCCTGAAGAATTTTACTCATTATTACACTGTGAAGAAGCCAAGATTTAAACTGGAATATCATAGGTGCTCAAGAGATAATACTCTCTCAATCACAGCAAAAGATCAAGAGTTCTCCTTGTGTAGATATGGCAAAAGTTTTTGAGAAATGCAAGTGGAGACTCAGCTTAGGAACTGTGCACAAATTTTGTTTCCATCTGAAGGATGGGTTGAATGCTGCATCTTGTCTTCCTCATTCTCAAGGTAAAGATCAACAACAATCTAGGTTCACTTTTCTAATATTTTTGAGATTTACATCAAGGAATCATTTATTCCCACACCTATTTAACATTATGGAAGTCTAAATAGATAAATAAAACGGAAAAACAGGAAGGAGGATAAAATGGATTTTCTGAGGGAGAGCACTTCGCAACTTTCAGTTTGCAGATGACATTCTCTTATTGTCAACCATTGTATAAAGAAAATCAAAACCCTTCCAGTATTACTAAAAATATATCCAGATGCATTCAGGCAAGAGGTTATTGCAGGTAAATCACAAATCTTCTTTCTTAATATGAGTTCGAGGAAGAAAAAGGAGATTCTGAGGAATATAGGATTTGAGGAAGCACATTTTCCAGCAGCATATTTTTTTATTCCACTCTACAAACTCAACTAAGAAATCATTATGAAAAAATATTAAATAGAATTAAAGCTAAGTCAGGAGGCTGGACAAACAGATGTTAACATTGGCTGGTAGAGTGCAATTAAATTGATCGGTGCTTCAAGCCATGCCAGTCTTTCTCCATGGTATCTCTGATCCTAAAGGTGTTCTAGAAAAATTGTAACATACAAAGGAATTTCTAATGAACAGGATTGAAAGACATTCAGATATTCATTGATATTATGGAGGAAAATAGCCAAATCAACATTATTTGGTGGATTAAATGTAAAAGATCACCTGTTCTTGCCGCAATGCATTCCCATTTACTTGGAGTATGCATAATGCCTATTATAACAGGAAAATAATGTATTTAATGCTTCTGAATATAAGATTGCTTGTAATATTCAGGATATTGTATCCCTTTTGACAAAGGCGATATGGAATGTTGGGAGGAGTGGAATCTGGCGATGATGACTTGTTCATTAAAAGAAAAGTTGGTAGGAAGCAGCAGAGTCACAGCCAAGGAAAAGGTCTGAAAATTTAACCTTTAATTAATTTTCCTTCCACTGTCCTACAAATTACTAGTGCCAAACAGACTCTACACCGAGCATTTCTCACCGCTGAATTAAATTTCTGTAGGAAAATTTCAGAGATTTGTTAAAATCTCTATGATCTTGGTCAAAAAAATCAAACCCCAAATTCACCTACCCATCTCAATCTTTTTTTTTTGCATGTAAAATAAGAACCTGGAAGAGGCAATCATTTGGACTTATAAATAAGGGCTAGCAATGTGCAAAGAATGGTCCAATCCAAGCCATTAACAGAGACCTCAGAGTCTACAGAAGGGAAAGGAGGAAAAGAACTCCAGCTCCAGCAACACCATAGCAGAATCATCAACACTAGGCTCCAAACATGAAGAATACTCAGCAAATGCCTGTTCAAGTGGATGATGATGAAGTCTCTAGCATGCAAGAAGACTTTCAAAAGAAAGACAGCTCTCAGAAGGGCTCTCATTCTTATTCTCATCATATCTGGCCACAAGAAATAGATTTGACCAAGGCAATGGGTAACACTCCTGCCTCTGCAACTTTTTCTTGTTTGAAAAAAACCTTGTTGCTTCCTACACTTTCAAGTTGCTCGGGGTCACTTAGGAATAATTTTAAATCCAAGAATGCATAAATATCTCTCTTCTCTTATTCCATCTTTCAGAAGATTTGGCCTCAATTCTGATTCTTTTTAATATCCATAGCCCTTTTCCCTTGGCAGTACCTGTTACCATATTTTTCCATGCAAGATCGAACAAAGGTATTTTTGGGTAAATTGGCTATTTTTGGCAAAAGTCTATTTTTAGCTTTTTGCTATTTTTAGCACTCGCCAAAAATAAAGTGATCTAGATTGAAATTGGGTGAATTGGAAAAAATGCTATTTTTAGCATATGCTAAAAATAGCAAGTGCCCAAAATAGAATGCATGGGAAATTGTGCCAAAAGTTTGCATGAGAAGGTGCTAATTTTAGCAACGGATAAGTTTGCTTTATCCATGCTAAATTAGGAGATAAAGCTGTGCTATTATTAAATTAATAAAAGCAGCTAAGGATAGAAATTTGAACAGCAGTTAGAAGTAACCCTGTGGCCCATAATGAATGCTAATTATAGCATAGAAATCTGCGCCAAAATCAGGAGTTTCAGGGTGAAGTTAAAAGAAGTTTAGCATGCTGTGTTTATCCAAAAAGCTGCGCCATATCCCAGCAGCAGAGGGGTTATTTTAATTGTTATTTGACAACAGTTGCCCCTAAAATCCACGCAGCAGCAAAGGGGATTATTTTATTTATTTATCAGGCACTTTGCATGCCATTCAACACAGCAAAAGGAGTCCAAAACCAACGCAGCAGTTAAAGGATAAGACAAAAATAAAAGGTGCAGAAAAGACAAAAGTGCATGCTTTATTCAAAGCAGCAGTTACAAGGAATTTCAACACAGCAGCTTGAAAGGGATTGACTTATTTGTTTTTATTAATCAAAGCATCCTCTAAAATGGCGCAGCAGGTTATAGAATAATTTATTTATTATTCTAGTGCAGTTGCATGCTTCCAGAGTCAAGGGGGTGAATGTTTTATTATTAGAAAGTGCTTGCATGCACAAATTTCAAGGCAAGGTACAGGGGCAGCAGTCTTTAAGACTGATTTTTGTAAAGGAAATTACACACTTTTTTGCAGCTGTTCTACACTGGAGTCCTAGCTTGTACTCGCATTGGTGTCCCCAGATTTCATCCTGAAATCTGAGACTACCCTATCCAAAAAAATTTCGTACTTTTAAAATAATGGGTCGTTTTGTGTTTTTATTGCCAGAAAGTTCTTGTATTGTGTCAAGATATTCCCAAAGAGCCATATTAGCCATTTTCGCCAAATACCCAGATGCCCAAAATTGCATAGTTACCTAAGATGTCGGGATGTAGGGACGGGGTTTCGGGACGGCAATTTTTTTTGAAAATTTGGGGACGGCGGGGACGGCAAGGGGATGGCTAATAAAAAAATAAAAAAATATATATAATTTATTAATTTTACAAATATAACATGAATAATTCAATAAACTAAGACTTAAAATTGAAAGTTTGAAGATTGAAACCATTAATGATTAATCCAATTATTCATCTGCATCAGCTTCAAAAGATTTCGACAGGGATTTAAGAGGTAAGAGTCTTTATTTGAGGTTTTTCATTTTACTTTTTTCTGTTTCCCATTTAAGTAGATCTATATGTTTTGAAAATTAATACGTTTGTAACGTGATTTCATCCACTACTACATGGGTAACTGCATCTATATGTGGTTGACGTACCTATTACAAAGCCACTGATTAGAACATAACAAGAACAAGAGTAACTGTTACACTGTTCTCATGATTTTCAAATGCTAACACTCGACTAAGCTAGCTATATCTAGTTAGTGTCTGCTGCAAGTCCACAGAAAACTACAATATCTTTATAGAAAATTAAGCAAGCATAAAGATTACTCATTTTTCTGAATGCCACAACATTGTACAAACTATAATCTCTACTTTTTCCTTTTTAAAAAATTGTGACTATTATATTTTATATTTGAGAATAGGATTACATACATTCTGATCCTTGCTACATGCAGATGGGTCTGAAGCAAAAACTTCTGCGATATATAAAATCTTAAATATGCAGCAAACAAACAAAATGTCCTATCACTGAAACAGAAAGAACCATAAACTATCTCCAGATAACCAGCAACGAAGAATTAACAAACACTAGCTGTATAGTGTATGACTGAAAATTTATAAAACTCGACCTGTGACCATTACTTCATATCATCAGACATAACATGGAGGAGCAACAATACTTCTGCAGTTTATGGCAATTATGAGAAATCTGCATGTTGTTTTTTACTAGAATGTATTAAAAGTTTAAAAAAATATAAAAAGTATTATAAAAGTGAAATTCACATGTTAGAGATTACAACATTCATTTCATGGTTAGAACAAACTCCCATGGTTACAAACATGAGTGATCTAGTTCCCGTAGATTCTGACAGCTCTCAATTAGATATAAATATTAAAATGTCTATCCTTAAAGGGAAGCCAAAGGAGACTTGGACCCACCAACTGGACCATACCAGAAGCTCATTTTTTATGGAGCTAATAGAGGAACCCAGGACCCACGGGAATAGGTGGCATAATAAGAAATAACCAAGGGAGGTTATGTTATTACATATTTTACATTTTTTTTTTCCTTCTTAGGCTCACCCACAAAACATGTTGTTGAGGGGTACTAGAAATAATATCAAACTTTTGAATCATCGCGTTGTCTGAAAGGATATTCAAAATTAATTTTGAATCACTTTTCCTAAAGGACACTTAAAATTAAATTTGAACTTAATCAAATCTTGTGCTACAAGGAAAAATCATACCATGAATTGAAAGGATGGGTACATCTTTCTGTTTGCAATTTGTTTTTTAATCTCCAAAGCTAAAGGAAAGTCAAAGCCTTTTCAAAATGTTTTCATTGTTCATATTAAAAAAATATTGATCGAGTTGCTGGCTTTTTTGGCCTGAACATCCATCTAGTGTCCATCTTTACCATCGAAAGCAAGGAATTACATGTTGATGCTTCAAGATTTGATCACAACCTGATGCATAAAAACAAACTCTCCCAAAAGAACATCATGACTTGGAATTTCAGAGGAAGATCTGCAGCAAGGAAAAAATCATTTCAAGCGACTGTTGCTGCTTTTCCTACAAGGCTTTTTATTAAGATGAAATGCATGTCATTGAAGGAGGCAAATTTACTAGGCCAACATTAACGCTCAAAGGAGCCAAGCAAGAAATACCATGGTTATAAATGCAAACAAAAAGTTTTGTTACAAATGCTGTTATACAATAAATTAAAGAAAGTGCAGAACAGGCGAGATTCACTTGAAACAAAGTGATTTGTCAACCTGTAACATATATTGTCATCCTTACTAAAACTCAAGTTTAGAGGCAACTTCTCACAGAGGCAGCTGATGCCATGGAACTACCCCACACATGAGAGATGCATAGAGTTTCCAGACCATCTTCTTAAACCTAGGGCACAGTCTAGGACTCAAGCTAGAGAAGTGACCACAAGTGAAATGGAAGCAAATCCTCCATCACGGGCCTGCACCAAGATTCAAATCAAGTAATAAATCCTCAGATTGTCATTATGCAAGGAGCAATTCAATAGGTACTGATTACAATGTCGTCGTTGGCCCATGGAACTGGAATTGACAAATTGTCTATCCCAAATTTTCTAGCTGCCTTGAGAACATCAGACGAGCGAATAAATGTTTACTAGGAAACCTCTTATCTCATCAACTTGAAAATGATCAAGAGACTGAGTAATTGAAAGAAAGACTGAGTGATTCCTATGCTTCTTGATGTGAAGCTCACTTTTGTCCAACATAAATGCATTCTCTCTTTTTCTTCTCTTTTGGATAGTCTATAGTCTTGGATCTCTTATTTTAACAATTTTCTATATGGCTAATGCAGAATGGTCATATATGAATGGTTAAAGATATAGTGGCAACATTGTAGCTCTATAGGTTCTTTTCTATGTTCTAGTTCTTATTTTTGTATGTACCTCTTTCAATATAATCTGAGTAGCCAGTACGGGGTACAGTTCGGGTACAGGTACAGGGATCTGGTATGCTGGTACAATTTTTTTTTGGGGCGGGCAGGCACAACACTCGGTACAGCCGTATAATATATATATATATTATATATATATATATATATATATATTTAAAAATATAGCCAAATAAGCAAAATTTCAGCCTTATACATGCATAGAGTAAACAAATTATTAAATAAGTGAAATAGCCACAAAACATATTGATAATTCAATGCATTTTGTCATGATATTCATTGATTGAACTTAGAACAAGTACATTGTTCAAATGTTACAATGTATACACAAAAATCAAGATAAATCAGCATACTAATAGTCTAATTATAATCATAATCAAATGGCTCTCCTCCAATGTCTTCAACGAGAGCATCATCACCATCATGTGGTTCATTAGAACCACAAGCATCAAGAGTAGAACCACAAGCATCAGTAGTGCCGCTCCCGCTAGCTCCACCATGCAGGTCATGCAAAGTACACTCTAGGTCCAGGTCTAGCAATGAAAGTTGGCCAATGGAAGCATCCAAGTTTGGAGTGTCTGGGTCTATATCTGATGCAGGAGCATCAAAGGATAAATGCAATAAGGTCATATTAGAACATCTAGGCATGTTTGGTTAGGTGTATTTGAGTGATTCTACTTGAGTAAGTAAAGGTCAAAATTGAGTATGTGTAAATGTAATAACTAGGTGTGTGTAGGAAGCAAATTAGTTGTTTGCAAAGCCTAATAAGGCATATTGTTGTATCATTGAGATGTAATAGGGATATGAACGAAGGATAGAGGAAAAGTAAGGTGGTTGTGATAGAATACTAAGTATAGTTATGTTGTTGAGCTTATCTAGGAGCATAGAACAAGACATTTAGTGAAGGCTAATAAAGAAATAAGAGAGTGCTTCGAGAAATTGGTCATATAGAGACCTTGAAAAACATGTAACCAGGATAGACAAGGTGTAATAAAGATGTTAAAGGGTTTTGCAGGTTGAATTTTGTATGAAATTAGCTTGAATGATGCTTTGTATAGACTGTACATGGTGTACTTTGTCCCAGACCGAGAGCTTGGAGTAGGACAGTCACTTTAGGAGAGTTTTTAGACCTCTGTGAAAGCATGATTAGTTGAGGACAGGTGAGGAGAGCTACATCAAATTTTTATAGCCCTTGAAAATGCATGATTTGTCCTGTAGCTCAAGCTTTCTCTCTCGGGCCCAAACTAGGGCAAAGAAGATCTTGAGTTCTATCCATTGAAATTTAACAAAATTTTGTGAGTACCTCTGTTTTGATGTTTCCTAGAGGACTGTGAAATCTCATGACCCAGATCGCACGTGTGGGAAAGTTAGAGGAGGTTTAGCAGGTCTGGCTGTACAGGTACAGTTAAGAAGAGGAAATAAGGTGCATGGAAGGTAAAATGATGGAGCTAAGCCATAAAAATTGGTAGACACTTTCTTTACAACATTCCTAAGGTGGATCCATTGTTATCCAGGTGAGATTATAGGTGCATGTATGTACTGTTATGATTAGGAGTCAAAAAGAGACCTAATTGGCACCCCACTTTATAAAGGAAGTACAATTTGGTACAAAACAACAGTAGTTGAAAATTTGGCATGAGTGAGAGTCTGATAAAGGGTCTTAGAATCACCCTAGAAGTTGTGGGGTTGTCTCTTGAGAAAGTAAGTTATCAGAGCATTTGTGTGCTAAGAAGGCTAGAAGGCTATTAGGCCTTAGTTAGAGAACTAGCATGCATGGAAGGAAGGAAGTTGTATGAAGGGTCTAGACACTTGGTAAAGAGTTAGAGTAAGTGGTCTAAAGGCATTTTGAGTGGTCCTAGAGCCTAGATGTCATTTGGTGAGCTTGGACCTTGGAGGCCTACTTAGGAGCATTGACTAGGTTTCAAGTACAATACTTGGATGCTATTAATGAAAGGCTAGGGATGTGAAATGGTCTTAAGAGTACATGGCAGGTGTTAGAGAAATGATGGAGGCTATTGAGGAATGGAACCATAATCCACAAGAATAGGTATCATTATTGCTTTCCTATGAATGCTAATCTTAAATGAGCAAAGAATGTGTATAGAGCAGCAGGAAGGATATCTAAGGATGTTTGGAGCAAGTAGATTGTGTTAAGGAGTTGAATGGATGATCCTCAATGCAGGGAAGTGTGAGCTATGTCAAGTAAGCTAGGTACCTTGGAAAGAAAGGTAAAAACATACCAAGGAGAATAGATTTCTTTGTTTGAAGAATATAGTGAGATTGAGTATAAGACCTGCACCAATATCCCAATAGTTTGTTGGCCCTTGATTATACTCAACCTTCTTGTGTGATAGAAGCACAGTTAGAATGCACAAAGACCAAATTGTTCGTCTCTTTTTGCTCCCAACTTGTTGCGGTTAACTAAGTGGATAAAGGAGTATGTACTCCAATTCCTCTTAGTTGAAGAATCACAACTTATTGAGGCAAGCCACAAAGTCAATGCAAAATTAAAATTTTAAATTCATAAAAGTAAAAACTTAAAAACTTAAAAACTTAGAAAGAGTTAAGAAATTAAAAAAATTAAAATCTTACTTGTGATAAAACTTTTATTCAAAGTGGCATGAGGTAGGTGTATGCTTCCCGGGAGGTACCACCACGAATAAGCATCTATCTTGTATTTTTAATAAAGAACACTAATGGAGCATCCTTGAGGATATGAAATTCACAAACTCTGCTCTAACCAAGTCTTCTACTTTTGTATTTGGGAAGAGTCTAGCAAATGTCGCCTTATACCCCTCATTAACTTCAACATCCCTATATGGTGCGATTTTCCGGGAAAGAAAGGATCTACTTGCTATAATATTTTAGAGTCAAGGCAAAAACAAGAAGTCAGAGTGGGGTGGTCATTTTGTTCCACCTTTCAATGAGATGCAACTGCACTTCCTTGAAGAAAGTCTCTGTAGGATCTTGCTCTTTGGCATTTATGATGGTCTTAATCGACTCAATCATTGAGTCGATTCCATCATAAATCTCACCCATACATGGATGATCCATATCAACAAATCTCAGCATACTCATGATGGGCTTGGTAAAACTGAGCAAGTACTCCACACGATCCCACCATGCATCATCGAGGATCAACAATTTCACATTTTTGGCCCTCTCACTATTTGTTTGCCTCCATACACCCCAAAGGTCGCTGATAACCATGCCACTCGCACCTTCACAAGTCGTTTCAAGACGAGCGTGTGCGAGGAAAATCGAGTCTCAACAACCTAATAAGAAATTAAAACAAGTAAATTTAAAACATTCAAAAATCAAAATTCTACAAATTACAAACTTATAAAATTAATTTAATGAATTTATTAAAATAAAATTTAAAAATTATAAAAAGAAAAGAAAAAAAGGTTACCTTTAATAGCTACAACGTCGAGAATCTCCGGAAGATGGCTTGGGACATGTGGTGGTTGTTGACAAACATTTGAATCTCACTCGCCTCCTCATGGACTTGTTTGATTCAAGCAATTTTGTGCACAATTTTTGTAACATTAAGTTGACGGAATGAACAACGTAAGGTGTCCAAAATATGTGTTTATACCTTACCTCAACCATCAACCTTGTGGCTCTACAATTTTTTGCATTGTCCGTTACAACTTGGACAATGTTTTGAGGCCCCACCACCTCAATAGACTCTATGAGGATGTCGGCAATGAATTAAGGATCCCTCACCCACCCCCTCGACAATTAATACCCCCTTAAACACAAGATTGACAGAGGTATGGGTAAATATAAATATACGATTATTTTAAGAAAAATTCTCAAAACTAGTCTTTATAATATGCAAATTTTAAAAGGTATACTTGGGTAAAACTTGCCCCGAATTGTTTTTTTTTGCAACATACTTCTACATATTTCTAGACATTCGAGTGTTGACGAATATTAGGCACGTTATGGCAAAATTAAAGTCCATTGACTACATTTTTTCAAGTGTTTGTATATTGTTTCCTTTTAGAGTGGGCTTTTTTTTGTGAAAACAATAAATTGGATGTAGAGTATGGTATATTGCATCTATGGAAAATAGTAACTTGCCATAAGTATTTAAGAAGGTGATGTTAACATTAGCATTGAAGAATAATGTGCTCCTCAATCATAAATAACTATTGTGTACTTCGCTAAAGGTAGCGGGGTTATTGAACAATTATGTTAAAGGAGTTGTTTTAAAGGTATTCTTTTGGGTGGTACTAGATTTAAAAGTATTGTTTTGGTTTGGCCTAGTGGCAAGTGAGGGCTTACCACAAACACTAATCCGCGTGTAGCTTCACAACCCTACATTTTTACCTTAAGTATGTTGGTTAGTTGTGTATACTTTGCATCCCCTCGTATCATGCACCTCTTGTGCTGGTCCAGGGGAACATGCCAAATAGTGGCTACACTTTGAGCTCCTTCGCGCAACTCCTTGCATCATATGCCACACATGCAACTCGCGAGTTGATGTTACACAAATTCAAAGACCACACTATGCACTTCACCCAATAGGCAAGTGCTTAAGTGTCGAGGGCTTAGTCCTTATAGGGTTGAGGGGCTCACCTTATGCCCGAGCACTTGACAACATACCACACACTTGGTAGCCAAGCCACATAATGATCAAAATGTGAAGTCATACATGGATGTTGTGTCATAGGATTCGCGAAGTTTTTGCATGAAGTTTGAAAATCATGATTTTTTTATGCCCGAGCACTTGATAACATACCACACACTTGGTAGTCAAGTTGCATAATGATCAAAATGTGAAGTCATACATGGACATGTTGTGTCACATAGGGTTTGGCGAATTTTTCACACAAGTTTGAAATTCGTGAACTTGTAGCATAGCTGAAAAAAGTTGGCCAAGTTCGTTAATGTTTGCCAAAAAAAATGGGCAAAAGATAGAGAAAAAAACCTCCTATCCTGGACATGAACAAAGGAGGTGGATGTGAACAATGGAGCCAAGCTGGTGGACATGTTCTGAGTGGAGGATTGGGTAAGGATCAAACGAGATGAGTGTGAAGATTGCTACGTGAGAGGGGGTCAGAGGAGTTGACAGTCGCTGATGAGCAAGGGTCTTGTCCATTTTGATGTTTTTGTTTTTAAAGTTTTTTTAATGTATATTAATTTGATCTTTCTTTCTTTATTTTATAGTTTTTTTTTATGTTAAGTTTTATGTTTATTAATGTTTTTTAAAATTTTAATATAATATTTTAATTTTTGATTAATGTTCTAATGTTTTTTTATTTGTTTATTTGTCTATTCTTTTTCATTTATATTTATGTTTCATTATATTTAAAGTCTTCAAAATTTTATGGTCATTTATTTTTTAAACATTTTATAGTTTTTGTTAATTAAAATTTTAAAAATGTTTTGTATATTTATAATTTTATAATTATAATTTATATTTATTTATAGATGTTTATATATTTATAATGATGTATATATTTTGATCGGAATTATGAACTTGTATTACAATCAGCCTCAATCAGCCTCAAATTCCACATCAAATGGCACAACTTTCCTAAATCCAGCTATCAAACTGTCACAACTGACCTCAACTCCAGCTCATATGGCTACAACCGGCCTCAACTCCAGCTCATATGGCCACAACTAGCCTCATACACCCAAACAAAATTGAATTTGGGTGGTGCTAGTTACAACCAACCCATTGACACCTCATGGACATTTATCATTTGATATGTTTATGTTTTTTATTGTTTGAACTTAATGGTGATTTTTTTCTCAAACTTTATTCATTGGTGATTTAAACTAAACTTTATCCTTCTTGAACTCGAACTCGAACTTTGTGACTTAGCATGAAAGCTTAAGCTTTTCAACTTCCATAATGGTTCTTCAGATTTTGCATCTTTAACATATGATAGCAAGCAGATAGGTAGAAGATAAGTGACCATACATTTCCCTCAAGTTTATGCCATCCATAAAACACATATTAATATAACTTTTGTATCAGTTCTATTATATTCTGTATCTTGTTCACTCAACTTTATTATCTCCACATTACGTACAACACATCTAGATCCTCATCTAGGTCGTTGTCCTTGCACTTTGTGGGCTCTAGATGAAAGATTACCCAAGTTCAAATCTTGGCAATTTTGTGCTCCCTTCAATTATGTGGTTGATTTCTACCAATCATGCTGAAATTGGATAGTGTGCATGTTGAGTTAGGTACTTTAGAAGGGTGTATGAACCACCTTGGATTTATGTACACAATTTACACAGGTCCTCCATATATGTGCTTCGAGAGATTGAAAATATCAACAAAAAGCCTTGTAGTATACCGTCTTTCTTAGACCCAAGGTGATTCATTAATTGTAAAACTGTAGTATTATGACATATTTTCTAGCATGCAATCAATCAATTTTCATATAATTTTATTTTGTTGTCTAAATATAGTGTTTTTCATTTTGTTTTAGTTGTTTAAATCTTCATCTACAAATTTTGTTCTAATTGTTTAAATTTCACATCTAAAAAATGTGTTTCATTTAGTTTGTTTTCTCCTTTATATTTCCTCGTCCTTTATCTCTGAAATTGAGGTTGAATAAAAAATTCCAAGATTAAACCATGAAGCAAAGAGTTGTGCTAATTTCTAATGAAACCATTATTGTGTTGTTTCATCTCTCTGATGAATAGAGCTAACTGTCCTTACAATTAATAATATTTGTAAAGAGCATTGATGTCCTCTAAAGAGACATAAACCTTAATACAAGATGGCATATTGCTTTAATGTGGGTGACTGCAGGAATATTTTAAAATAAAAAATACTTATTTTATGTTGTTTTGTACTAAAGGAATATCTTGTAAATATATTGTCAGGAAATCATTTTGGTGGAAGGCTTGAAGCTAGATGGTGTTGATCCTGGAGTTTATTCATTAAACTGCTTACCACTAAGATTAGTGGGTGCAGAGGAGCACCTATTAGATGCATTTTGACGGGCTAATTTTTCTCATGACTAAGATTAGTGAGGTACAGAAGGAGCGCCTATTAGATGCAGTTTGATTGACTATTTTTTTGGCTCGTTTTATACATTGTAGTGAAAATGCATTAGAAACAACTTTGTGTAATGTATGTTTAATTTTCATTGAAAAAAGTTATTGAATTTTAGCTATAGTTTTGCCCACTTAGTATTAAACTTCATGGTGTCTCTTTGGATGTTAATATCATGCCCATCATTCACAATTAATTATTTAGAGATAGTTGTTTAGGTAGCATAGGTAAAACACATATCTATGCATGCAACTTAAACTTCATACATGGTCTTAAGCCTCACATGTTATTGAGATTTTCTTGTGAATGGCACTCTTCTTCAAAGAAATTGCAATGAATAATTGACACTATTCTCTTATGTGATGTTCTCCTTGTCTTATGAGTATTTAATTAAACAAATGCTGTAACAACATTTTTCTTTACTTTATGCATTAGTGTTAGGCTTTACACAGATCCAAAAAACCAAATCACATTGATTTGGTTTGCTACTGCTTAGTTTATTTGAAGAGTCCATCATGAGTTCACCTATACAAATTGGTAAACTAGATTGATTGTAATTTTAGTTACACACAATATAGTCCAAGCCTTTGTTGAATTTATCTACTGAGGATACTTCTAGGTTTTTTGGTTGTTTGTTTGTATCTTCTTGCAGAAACTTTCATAATTAGGCATCTATAAATTCTTTTCATGTTTTTATTATTATTGGACAATGTCTCTACTTGAATCTTGTTGACGATAATTATTTTTATATCAATAAAATTCCTTTAGCTCGATAGATGCACGAGGATCCATCTATATGTTGGTTCAACATTTAAAATAGTTCTGATTATTCTAGATATGTTAAATCTTACCCTTGGGTAAGATTTAATATTTAATGAAATTATGAATAAATGTTTGAATGGTGAATGTAGCTATATATGATCTAAAGTGGAGCATCATGGCCATTCATGAGGCCAAGATGCAAACGATTGAATTGATGTGTGAAGGGTGACAAAATTTGATGGTGAATGGCTAGTTAATTGCTAATGGATACTAGATTGTTCATTGGGTGTTCAACAACCAAATCGGCAACATGAGGCCTTGAAAAATGGTGTTTAGGTGTGTTACATGTCAAAGAACCACATCTTATAGTTTGGGAGAAAAATAAATTTGATGGGTTTTTGATTCATTAACATGGATTATTTATGAGAATAAATACCAACATCCCTTGATAGGCAAGTAGTCTTGAAATGCAAGCTATAACTTCCCCTTGAGATCATACATTGAAGAATTTTTTATGCATAAACTACTCATTCCAATCTATTTTCTATGATAAAAGTATATGTAATGAACCATTTGACCCCTCAAGGCGTGAATGGTGCACATGAGAATCATTAAATCCCACATGTTTATTCGAGAGCCCTTAAATGGTGGCCATCTAATTAAAACATGTATGTTTATCTTTTAAGATTTGGCGTTAACCATTTCTATCTAACCTCTTAAATGGTGGCCATACCTAATGTTAAAAAATCATGTATGATTACCTTCAAGAATTTTCAAAACATTATATGACCATTGAGCTAAGAATGTGGTTACGCCTATTAAAATATGTATGTTTAACACTGACCCTAATATTCAATTGAAACATGTATGCATTTGTTTGTAACATGCAATACCTAGAAATAAATAGATGGACACTTGATAAAACATGATGGTATGAAAATTTAAATGACCTTTTATATCCATATGAATAAAGATGACAATATCCAAACTTAACACTATAATAACATTCAATTAACATATGAATGATGGATAACACAATATCCCAATAAATTTGTACACACTGAATGTCTAAACTTGAATCATGATCTCTTTATCATCTGAAAAAGAAGTCTATATTCAATATATGATACCATAGTCGGTAGGATCTATAATTGTGAACTAAAACATATCCCCACAAATTAGTTTCATAAATGAATGTTTAAACTAACATATCATGTAAGCCGCCTAATCTACAAAGAAAGTCTTTGCATTCAATATATGATACCATATTAGTAGGATCTATAATTGTGGAACTCAAGAACCCCATAAATTGGTCTCATAAAATAATAAACCAAAACCTAAAATTAAGAAACCCTATACAATGAGATTATAACAACATAAAAATATGCACTTTTGATGATTTTGTAACAAGTTTACTAAATAATGGGTTTGTGTTTCTACCAATATATTTGTTTGAGTAACCAAAACATGGCATATTTGACTTTTATGTGGTACTTGCTATGAGGAAGTCAAACCCTCTTACGGAGGTAAACAAATGCCTAAAATTAAAGGGTAAAATTAACAACATAAAGTGTTAAAGTATGAGAGAAATCTTGGTGTGTTTCCACATTGTTTTCTCACTATTTGCATGGTGTGAAACTTGAAAAACTAGTTACAAAAGTAAAGTAAAATGTAAAATATTAAACTCGAGAAAACAACATATTTGGTGTAATCTCGTGTTCATTCCACTTATTTTTTTACTTTGTTTATGAATATTAGAGACATGTGAAGTTCATAGGCATTTAGGTTTGTGGAATTATCAAGAGGGCATTGGATACTTTTGAATATGGTGGCTCTAACATTTTTTTTTGGCATCATAACATGATATTTAGGAGGATAAATTACCTCAATGATCTTTATGTTCCTACCACGAGATATAAGTTTACAATTTATTTTGTAATTAAAAAATTTGTTATTATTTAAAAATTCTAATTATAATACTTGACAAGGATATATCTTCTAATTATAAGGACTTGCAGGAGTCGTGTGTTCATACAAGTGGATGCCCCTCAACCTCTTAAGGACCCAAAATGGAGGCATAAATGTATAGTTTATTTTTAATTAAAAATAAATTCTTTTCATTGAACAATTTTAATACAACTTGTGCATCACAAGTATTTTTTCCATATAGACTAGCGAGAGGATGGGGGTTGGGACAGTAGACATTCCTTTGTTTTTTTGCTATGAAGTCCCCTCCGCAAAGGTATAAATTTAGAGTTCATTTTCAATTTAATTTTTCTTTACATTGAATAACTCTAATCCAACATTATTATAACATTTTACTTCCCATATTGACCAACTAGAGGATGAGAGTTTTGAGAAGATGAGACATCCTTCTTAGCAGGAGTCACCTCCATGGAGGTATAAATTTAGAGTTTATTTTCTAGTTTTATATAATTTTTGTATTCAAATTTCTAATATAACTTTTATATCAAATCTACTTCCCATGTCAACTGGCTGGAGGACAATGACACTAGGAGAACATGCCCTTTGTTTGTTTTTGGGAAGTGGCCTCCATGGATGTGTAATTTTTGTTTTGTAATTTACATTGATTTTAGTTAACTCAGAGTTTTTCTAATTTAAACTTAGGCTTTATTTCTTGATTTAAATTAATTCAGTTATAACAAGTGCATATTTTTTGTTGATCCTCATGAAGCCATGCTCTTCTCAACCTTCTAAGAGTGAACAAAATTACAAAAGTCAATAGTAAAGGTTCATCCCAAATAGAATGAATGAAATACACTCCAATACATTAAATAGTAAAGACGATGAAGACAAAGGGCCACCTTGCCAATATTAGATGGTGAAAGACCCTCTTGTTTACCATGTGAAACTTATAGATATTGAGTGAGAAGAAAATGCAATGACCATCTAAATGACTATATGAGGATATTAATGGATGTATGGTGAAAGAAAGTATTTTATTTGTTTATTCCAACTTATCATTTTATTATTTTATCTATTTTTAATTTCTTTTATTTCATCTTATCATTTTATTAATTTATGTTATTTTCAATCAATTCATTAGTTCATTTATAATGAATTGATTTAAATTATTATATGTTTAACATTTCTTCGTTTTGGGTTTTAGGTATTTCAAGAATATAATAGTTTATCGAAAAAAATATTTTATATACATATTGTCATGTAGATTGGGATAAAATGATAGTGGAAAAGTGCACAAGGTTGGTCGGACTAATTGAGGAAGACTTTGAAAGTTCCCATTATAAGCAATCTTTAATTTAAATACATGCATAAGAAGTGTTTGGGAGAATAAAGAGGCATATGAGGGTTTTTATGTTTCATAAATACAACATTTTATTTTTTTTTGCAAGTGTTATAAGTTTGTTAATAATTTTTATATAATAATTTTAACTTCAACACCTAGAAAACTAATAAAAGAAAGGAGAAATCTTTGACCTCCCTAAGTAGATAAATATGCTTGGAATGCTTTGTGTGAAAAATGACTATTAGAGGATGTTGATAGGGCTTCATGTTAGTTAACCAAATAAAGTACCCAAAACAATTTGATTTATTAACTATTTCAATATTTTACAAATTTTGTAATTAATGCAGGAAGAAAAGCAAATAGTTAAAGGGTTACGGAGAGAAAGTACAAAAAGGGTTGCACGTGATGCATCACATGGAGTGGAGAAATTTGAATGAGTTCATTAACAAATTTGTAAGTTCTATATAAGCTATTGTACAATTATTTTTTTGTTTATATAAGTTCATTAATAAAAATTCATGATATATCTAGTTTTTTCATATAATTGTTTTCGTAGGAAGTGTGTTATAACAAGCTTGTAATGAGGAAGTACATGATGTGATGAAAAATCATGGGATGAGACACACCTACCTTCAATAATTGGTCCCATGATAACCACATTGAAAATGTAAGGCATTATTTAATTAGTTGTGAGTATTATATATATTATAAATTAAAGTAGTAAATTTCTATATTTATGTATTCATAGGTCCAATGAGAGGATGAGGACAATGATGACTAATACTCATAGGCATGATTACGATGACAAAGTAGGAGGATAAGGACCAAGATGACGATGCCTAGATAAACATTAAAGATTAAGCTCTATATTGATTTTTTTTGTAATCGGGTAGGGATATTTTATTACCCCTCAAAATTGTAGTATTATATATTATTATATAACAAAAATTTGAATTTAAAGCTTGCTTTATTTATTTTCTTTATCATCCATGTTATTAACTTCCAATGACATTATTTTTTGTGTGGAATTGTTATATGTTATTTTAGCATTCTTATTATATTTCAAAATAAAGTTTTGTATATTTTTTTAATTCGTGAACTAGGTTGGCGGGTGCCTTTCTTGTATAAAGTTTTGTATGTTGGACAAGAAATTTATTTCATATAAAAGCCTTAAGTTTTGTGTGTGTGTGTGTGTGTGTGTGTGTGTGTGTGTGTAAATATTCCATAATTATATAAAAATAATCAAAAATTTTTATTCAAATGGTACAAAGTTGGCATAATATGTATTATATATTTGTATCTTTAGTGTGGTGTATAAATAATTATTTGATGTATTTTTTTGATGAGTATGCTACACTCACCTAAAACACTAGATTACATAGATTCATGGGAAAACATCTCAATTTATGATCCAAAATTGCTCATACTTGAGGAAGTATATATATTTATAATTACTTCACAACTTAGTAAGTGTACCTCCAAAAGATTTAGTTGCTTGATTTTTTGTGGCTATCTACACCACAAAACAACACAAATTCCTCCACTAAATTAGTGTTCACCTTCACCTGGCAAGCAACTTAAAAACACATGTTTCAGGTTTTCTTTTCTCTTGCTTTTCCATTCCTTTTTTATTTCTTTGAGCAACACCCTTAAATTAGATTAGTTTAGGAAGTTTTCACCCAAATGGTGCATGGATCACTATAAGGATCCATTTGGTCAACACCCCTTTATTGGTTTCCAATACCTCGTATCTTCAAGCCACACTCCATAGTTCTAAAACAAGTTGGACTTAAGAGCTCCTTCTCGTTTCTTTGGTGTGACATCTATTGAAATGGCTAAGGAGGGCAAACATCACCAATATAAGACATTTCAATTCCGTTACATTTTTTCATTTTTTCTTTTCATTAATTTACACTAATTTGAGTGTAATATATGCATTTACCTAAATTGTGACCAAATCGCTACAAAGGTTTATCTCATGTTTCTTTGATTGGGAGTAAAAACATAGTGCAATGGTGGCAAATCCAAGAAAAAAGCACAATTAAAAATACAAATTTACTTAATTTTTGTGGCATGGTTGCAACAACAAACCCTCTTCTTCATTATTCCTCGATGTTTTAGCGAGAAAAGTACCATTAAAATCCATCAGAGTTGTCCATGATCCAAAAATCAACCTAATTCTTTGAGGTAATGTATCAAATGACACTTTATATTGTATTATTGTCTTTGACTTCATAACTTAGATCTAGATATCTCATGTATTATCCATTTTTTCTTATTATGGGTTCTTTTCTTTAAGGACACAATAACTTTTGTTTCCATGACCATCTACTTTGGGAAGAATCGCTAGTCACACACACCTAAAAGTTGGGCATTATGTAATACCTAAAAATGAACATCAACTTTTATCATTGTTTTATGAGTGATGGTGCATTTGTTTATCCATATATAATTTGGTCTAAATCTAGAAACTATTAATCATGTTGACTTGTGAACCATGAGAACCTTCTTTCTCAACCTCGAGCTAGCCTCCATCTAGTTTTTATATGCTTCTGGTCTTGATCCATAACTATTCATATTATCATGAAACCTTGTTAGGCTCATCCATATAGTCTTGACATTTTTCTTTTTCTAGATCATTTTGTTAGAATAAGCCCATCTTCCCTTTTCTACCTTTCATGTTTCTAGCCATTGGATGTTGGCATGCAATCTAATATTGATGAATTTAAACTCAAAGTCACCTATAAATAGACTTGAGTATTATGGTTCATTTGGTGGAGTAAAATTGAGAGAATCAAGCAAATTCATTTGAGCACTTATAATCATGGTTATAGTTAGTATTATATAGATTAATTGTGGTGTACATGTGAAAGTTATTTTTGTTATGCAATTTTAGTTTATTGGTATATTTTTGTTCATTTAATCGGGATCCATTTGACTATTTAAGGGCTGTGTTAGTTCACATTGGCTACCCAAATTCTAATGTAGACTCTTAGAACTTTGTTTTCCTTTTATCTTCAAGTGATCACATTACATTAAGATAGGTGTTGTAGCTTGCAAAGGAAATGAAACAAAAGATACATAAGTGAATTGATCCAAAAAGCTAAAATTTAGGTGACAAATTATTTGTTAGGAGTGTTTGTGGTCTTGACAACATGTTATGAGATTTTGTATGGTCATAGTAATCATCTCATATCATTCCAATATTTCTTATGTGATATTCATCACATCTCTGAAAGTTATTTCCAAGTCTAAATTATGAAATAGATTTACGATCATATAAATG
The DNA here is from genome assembly GCA_018340775.1 of Taxus wallichiana var. yunnanensis. NCBI lineage: Eukaryota > Viridiplantae > Streptophyta > Pinopsida > Cupressales > Taxaceae > Taxus > Taxus wallichiana. Next base: position 347,688,901 of record CM031234.1, on the reverse strand, counting down.
AATGAGATAAGAACCTTTTACTTCTATTTTCCCATTTCTTTATATGTGTAAGTTGATATTAAAAAAATCAAATAAAATTTTTTAAATTAAAAAATCTATTTCTATCAATCAATATAATATACAACATTGATCGTGATGTATAAAAAAATGAGTGATATGACATCACACTCCATAAGTGAGATACAGTCTTAAAAATCTAGAAAATAAACAACATTAAGTTTCGTGTGAAAGCATGACGAAAGAAACGAGAAAGGTTAAGTGGGAAGAAGCATATGCACACTTTACAACTAATAATCACTTAATCAAATAAAAAAATAGAGATGTGTTTACGATTATTTGACTTATCCATTTACTTACTTTATTTTAATAGCTACTTGTTAATGCATATTCAACATCTCCTTATTCTTTATATTCGGTATTTGGAAAGCATGTGTTGTTTCTCCTTCCAAATACTTTAAAAAGACAAAATGGAAGTTATCTCCCTCATAACAATGGTATAATGATTCATATTTAAAAGTTTCTCAATTTAAAAAAAATCGTTTTAAAAATCCAATTTCAATTAATGAGGATTAATTTTGGAGTTGTGAAATAATTTCAATTTATAGTGAAGAGGTATATTTGATTTATAGTAAATGATGGAATGTTATTTTAATTGTTTTAATGAATGAGGTTTTAGAGTTGACTTCTATTATGCACTAAAGAGGTACATTTTATATAATTTTTTAGAGTTGTAGAAACAATACTATTATGCACTAAAGAGATATCCGACTTATGGTAAGGTAGGTATTTAGAACTTGTATTTGAATGAGATTTTTCTTAGATTATAAAGACACAAATTAGGAATGAAGAAGGCCAAACAAGAAACCATACTCATCTCACAACCAATCAATCATTATATTGATGTAACAATAACATTTAATGTTTATAGTGTAGACATCTAAAAATAGTGCTTGGGCATATATTGTTAGTTTGCATGTTTTTAGAGTGTTTATGTGTTCATCGATTTTAACATTCAAGTTATTGTTTTATCGATGCAATTTCTTTACTTATGGTGGTCATTGAGCATGAGATTATTTTTTCCTATACCCCAGTTGTCACCTTATCCCATCTCTCATTTCCCACCATTTTTAGCCTTCCATATCTAAAACTTGGACTTCATGTTCCTCACATGCTAAGAACAATAAGTACACAATTTGGACATGATTGCATTGGGTCCTTTATTATTCTTATCATTATCCCATTTTTAATGTTTTCTAAGCATTATCAAGGTTATCTTTCATGCCAATAGGGTCCTTGTTTGAATTTAAATTATCTAAAAATATACAAACACTCTAGCTCATTTAAGCATCTATTACTCTATCATTTAAACTAATTATAGCAAGATGCAAGAAGTTTTCAATTGAAAATTAGAGAATGAAAATATTGACCATTTAGATGTGTTCTAGAGAAGTCAAGCATTCATTAAAGAACTCTTTGATACATCAAAATTCATAAGATGATCATTGCATTGATATTGTTTTCCTAGGTGGAGAATTATTACATATACTTGGTGTGTTGTTTTTGATATTGTATCAAATGGATGGATCTCATAAGAATTGAGTTATGTTGAACACAAATATATGAAACAAACCCCCACTATTTTTGTAGATCTAGATGTTAAAACCCTGACTAGGGTTAAGAAGAGGATAATTCATTTTACAGTGATTAAAATGATGTTTTATAAATTGAGTGTGGTTTTCCTAAGGAAAATAAGATAATCCAAATAGTAAAAAAATGAAATTTGGGTTGTTTACCGTATTGTCTTATACATAATACATACAACACATTTAAAACACTACATTTTGGGGAAAAATGCCATGTTCATTGTGAGTTTTTTGGGTTCTCTTTGTCTATCTTGAAAAATAAAGTTTCTATTATAAGATGTTGAAGACTATCTTCTATCATTATGAGATAAGATAATCATAGTAGACCCTCCTCATTTCCTTGTTTATCTAGTGCTAAGTTAAATTAATTACATATAATTTAAGGTTTTACATCTATTTATACCTAATTACATGTGTTATGGATATTTTCTTACATATTTAATATAAATATATTTATTCATATTACATTTTGGTGAACCCATTCTCTCTTACACCTCTCTAGGGTTAGATATTTCTCCTTTGCATAAATCTAATCTTGTAAAAAAAATCTTTGAGGTTTATTACATTTTTTTAAAGATATAATTGTATTAATTACATTGTGTTTCATTTCAAACTCTAGGGTGTTTGTATGGCATGTTTGTTCAATGACCTTCTTATCTAATGCTACCAATATTGATTCTACCTAAAGATCAAATTACAAATAGTGTTATAATTAATCATGAATCTATTGAGTTTATTGAAATTCATTTGGTTGATTCCATATCTTGTTTGGAAATTAAAATAAAATATGAAATGACTCAATTTCTCCTAAATTTGTGGTTTCTATTACAAGTGATGTACCTTCGATTACAAAAAATATTGTTTATTTGAATGAAAATGTGATGAATATATAAAAAATTATGAGACATGGGAGGTGGATCATGGTAAACAAGTTATCTTAAATTAACAGACATGGTCGAAGGTCTTACACATTTAGACAAACACCTTCTAAAAATAACAATGAGATAGTGTGATTGATGAAATTGTTGAAATAAGTTACAAGAAATCCCTAAATGAATAGACTTAAGATATTTCAAGAGATACCCTATAAGGTAGATAAAGGATACATGAGTGTTCATAATATATATCAAGTACCTATTTCATATAATGCATTACAACCTACATCTCATCATGATGTCATTTCTCAATTTACTTCTAAAACGAAGATGCTCTAATAGCTCAGGGATAATTATTATCCTCTTTTATCTCTAATGCCTCAAGGTCCATTTAAAATTGTATGCGCCGTAATAGTGCATGCTTCCATGTTGCATAATATTCTAATGGTTTCTCATGTATTTTATTGGTCATGAATAACATGTGTTTAATGGAGGGATTCCCAATCCATTTAATGGAGGGCGCATTCACGCATCCATGCCTTCACACGACACACACACACACACGCGCGCACACACAACACACACACACACACACACACACACACACACACACACACACACACACTTTTCCATGGTGCCGAGTTAAAATGCCCAAAGTGATGATTATGAGGATCTCCATAAACATGACAACATGTTTTTAATGAGCTCGAGAACCCTTTCCTAAGCTCCTCTTAACCCTTCAACCTTTTTTTTATCCCACTTTTGGATCTTTTTCACACTTCCATCCTTTATCTATTCTTTTCTTCCTTCCTTTGCATTTTTCAGCCCTTCCGAAATGCAACTACCGGGCATATTAGTTCCTCACCATATTGGTTTCATTATGTGTATCAACATTATGTAAACTATCGCGACAATTTTGTAACTCAAACTTTCAGTTCTAGTTAAGTGAAACATTGTCACTTGCTATCATTATATATTTTTCTCACATATTCATTGTATGCTAAAAGACTCAAAAACACCAAAAATATTGTTCTTCCAAACAAACATTGAAACAAGCAAAGTGAATTGCCAAATTGGTCAACAAAACACATACAAAACAATCTAATTTTTGACCTATAACACCACATTTCCACCAAACGCTTGATTTCTCAATATTACATGTAAATGTTCTTTAAAAAAACTTCACAAAATTTTAGTTAAATGCACACGAACAAAAATTTAAAAACTATTCTTTAACACACTTACAGGATGATTGTGAACATAAACAAGCTTGGAAAAACTCTCACTTGATCTTATAAACAAACATGATACACAAAAACATCATCTCAAATGCAATAACTATCAAATCTCAAACAAGTAAGCTCATTGATCTGTAGGACAATGAGTGATACTTCTATACAAAGGAACCTCTGATACATTTCAAGGCTCCAATCCTAGCCCAAAATCATTTTGAGACAGCTTAACATCACAGGCTCATTTAGTGTTTTTCGATCGATTATAGCAAGTATTGCATGATGATTGTCTCCCCTTGACCATGGATGACTTTGGATAGACAAATGTTCTTAGTTGTCGTGCAGTTTCCTCACATCCTAACCCCACTTGAACCCTAAAACCTCCAAGACAACATTCTATTTGAGTTGAAACAATAAGTCTTTCGCTCCTCACCATCTCCCGCACAAATCATCCCACAAATAGGTATCCTTGATAGTGAATGCATGTAATACAAAAACCACATTTGAAACCTCATTAGATGCTTATTGCCCTAACAAATTTGAGTTTCCCTAAACCCGTCTATTCTCCATTACATCCATCCATATGACCTTAAGTGATCATGTACGACTCACCTCTAGTGATTGTTTTACTCAAGTAGAGAAATTGAACATTTCCCCTTTCACCCACCAAGACATAAGCTTTGAACTTTGTGTCGTTATCATCCTTGACCATACCTTACACTGTGATCAAGTTTTTAGGAATATTTCCATCCTTGACAAACAAGTTTTTCTTTCCCGAGAGTACATGTAGAATCTCTCTTTTAGCTTGTTCGTGTTATCATCCCCCTTTTCTTCATCATCTCTACATCATCCATACCCCTAACCCATTATCACCTCATTATCTTCTACGTCAATTACCTTGCTGCACTCATGAGAAGTCACATGCACACAAAAGGCACCTACACTTTTTGGCATGCACAAATCTAGTGATCCCGACGTGAAAAACTATTTCCTTCTCGTTTCCATTTTATTCCCTTTTCTATCACTCCATCTTCTCTTTCTCCCATTATTTTTCAACTATTTATACACCCCCAAATATGTCAGGACAAGACTATACCAGGCCTATTTTAGGCCTCGAGGCTTACTATGCTCGTATGAAGACCCAACAATCACCATCTTTGTCTGATTGGGCTGATAACTATTCTCAAAAGTCACCTCTTTTTCCTATCTCTTCTATCCAAACATCGAATTTTTATTTTTTCATAAGGATTGAAGAGATTGAGCGATCTTCGACCTCTTAAGGCCTTCTAATGGATCCTTTTAACTCCAACAATATGACACTCACTTAGAGAACAAGGTCTTTACCCATGAGTCTTGACTAGGTCACATATTATTATGCAATATGGTTATAAAACATATTACTTGAGACCCAATGAAAACCTCATAGCATAGTTTGATCAACGGATGATCGAATCTGAGCCATAAATGATTCATTAGATAGGTTGTAAGCATACACAAATACCCTCCTTCAAAAAAATGCTTCTTCTACCCAACCAAGACCCAAAAAAACCCCAAAGAGGAGAAGTAATGATCGAAAAGTTATTATAGGATATCACTATTGGTGTAGGATATTTATTTTCCTTTTATTATTTTATTAGGATTATCCTACACTCATGTTGACTCATCTTTCTTAGGTGTCATAGTGTGTCATAGGAGTTACTATGACATGTCTTACATGTCATAGAACATCATAGTATGTCATAAGAGTTACATTCCTATTCCAAGAATGTAACTCCCCTTCCTATTCTGGGAATATTCCCATGGAGGAGTTACACAACACTCCTATTTGTACATGCTCCCACTTGAGCTATTTGGATGTTGGTCATGGAGGCTTAATGTTGAGTTTGTTGAGTATTAGAACTCATTCATTTGCATCTTCCTCTTTACGATTTCATGATTCTTGCAACTACATAGTACACTCATTGAGTCGGGATCATAGGGCATTCCAATATGGTATCAAAGAAAATTCAGGACATCTCACATCCATGAGTGTGTTTTTGTGCCACTTGTCACACTCATACCACTTACTCTTTTTGCATTCCACGAGACACATTTTTGGCTGAGTCCGACATCCATCTCAACATGCATTTTTCTCTTATGACTCTTTTACACTACTCTCATTTACAGATGCACAATGGAGGGTGTTATTTTCAGACTTATGCTTTATAGGACCAATACTACATCACAACCTCCACCATTTCTACTTGGTAGGGATAATTATGCATTGTGGTGTTCAAGCATGGAACATTTTCTCATTCACGATGACCTTTATCCATTTTTATGGACAAGTACCCACCCCCAGTGACCCAAAGCAACTTGAAGATTGGCTTCACACTTGTAGCATGCTTGTTGGTTATTTGTTTATGTACATTTCCATGCCTCTCCACCATCATGTGGTGCACACGGAGTGTCCTCGCACTATTTTGAGCATTCTTTAGACCTTATTTGGAGACCCTTTAGAGATTGCAATTGCTACTCCTTTTGATATTGTTGTTTCCACACCCACTTCATGTGATGATAGTTCTGTGATACATATTTACCTATTCATATTCCTAATGATGAGGATTGTTCTTCTAGTTTTGATGATGTGAGTATTGATGAGGATACATCTCCTCCCTCTCCCGATCACCTTTCAAATAATTTTGAATCTCCTCCCGACTCTCCCACCATCGAAGATCCATCATACACTAGGTAGATAAGTTATTAGTTCCATGGTGTTCCACATTATTTCATTGCATTTTCCTCCGGTCCACAATCATTGTGTGAGGCATCTTCTACTCCTACTAATTTTTTTGATGATACATTCCTATCAGATATTTCTCTTTGTTTTGTTGAGAAACCCTTTTGGGATGAGTTTTTTTCAAACCTCGGATGTCTTTTTGCAAACCCTACTTGTGTTGTAGTAAAGATATGCTCTTCCATTTATAGATAATTCACACATTTGTGCTTCGGAGTATTCCTTTGTCTCCATTGATGGGAGTGCCCCTTCTGGGATATCAATCACTTATACTATTTTTGAGATCATCGATGGCGCCATTTCATCCTTCTATGTGATCTTATGTAGATTAAAAACTTATTATAAATGGATTCACATTATTCTTATGATTTTTGTTCTCAAATGTTTTATCATGCGAACCACAATAGAGGGGGCATTCATTGGGATATTTCTACATGTATAATCAAATTACATAATATAATAACATATTTTTACTAGGTTCGTATCCTCAAAAGGTCATAGAACCGAAATGTGGTAGATTTCAAAAAGGTCAAAACCGTATAATATAGTCAAGAATGTGATACGATATTGACTATAATGGACATTCTTGGATAGGGAAAATTCTCTAGATTTTACATTTTCTTCAATTTTTATATACTATTTACGAGATTTACATACAATTTTATATACGAGAATGATGTAATACAGCATGATATAGGGGGCATGAGTGCTTCATTCCTTCTTAACTATATTATTTAGATTAAGTTGTAGGAATAAAGTTTGGGAGCATGGGACCCCTTGTCCCCTATGATTTTTTTATTTTCTACATAATCTATTTTAATAGCCTAACACCTTACGGGGCATGGTAATGTTAGTTCCTTTCAAGATTCGATTTTATTCAAGTTAGAACAAAATTGGGCCTAGATCCATCTGTAGTGATGTGGTCTACGGGTTTAGTGGAAATCATCAAAGTAGCTAAGTTCTTTGTAGACTAATTTTTCCTCTTCTCTCAAGAGATTCCCAAATGAGGAAGGTGTTGAAATAGCCGAGTTCTTCATAATTTATACCTTCCTCTATACAAATCTCTAAAAACGGATAAACTTGGTTCCTCTCCTCACTCTCTCTAGTGTTAGGGTGTACCAAACACTCTAGTCTCTTCTATGACACAAAAGTGGGGACTGGTAGCCCCTAATCCTTCAAAAAAATTGTAGTAACTCCAAGTCTCCAAGGCGTGATACAAATGTGAGCTCCTCCCTCCACAAAAAAAGTTCTATTCCTTCTATGTTTTACTTATCTTCACTTACTTTTGTTTTAAGTTCAAAGGTACATGCATTATATATATTTTGAGGTAAATTTCAATTAAAGGTATATGTGTAGACATTGAATACACTCTATGTTGTAGATTTCATCATGGAGCACGCCAACACCTACACATTAGAAAAACAATGTCAAGTGAAGACAAAGGGTGTGTGCACACTCGGTGTATTTTCCTTTAATCATGAAATTTTCAATTACACACTTAATGGGGGCAAATGTAGACACTAAAATTAGGTAACTTGTTCTTCTACAATGCCAAATTTGACTACACTCCCTTGTTGAGACAAATGCTCACATTAGAAATCCAATATGGTCACCTTTTTAGCTCGTACATGGCTTGTTTATCTCTACATTCTACTATGTCATCAATTCTTTGAATATTATATGATCAAAGTAGTAAGTAACATATGTGCTTCATGTTTAAGCTTCTTATTTTACTTTTCTCCTTTCTTTCTTGACCATATAAACGGGTTAAGATGTGGAGTCTATCTTGGCCGACTAGTATGGTCCTGAATCTACAAATTCTCTAACTTTGTTTTCAATTTGAATATTGTTGGTGAAATAATTTTTCGCAATGAAAATTATTGGTTTTCACTAATGGTCACAAGGCTAATCCCCTCCTGGGAGGCTCCCATTATTGAATGTAAACTACCTAAAACTGTGGGGTGGCCGTTAGGTCGGGGATCACACAGAATACTCCACTAAACATGTGGCAAAGTTCTTGTACAATGTACAAGGGAGGAATTTGTTGTGAAGGGAGGTAAAAGGAGTAGGAGAAATAGGAGAGAGGGTTAATGTTGTGAGTAGACTTACAAAATTCACATACATTAGCTAGAGTAGGTCCACATTCAATTAGAAGAACACAACAATGTAAGTAATTAACAAGACTAATAAACCAGAGACACAAATTTCTACAAATCCATTAATCAAGGACACAAAGTTCCTTCTTGGTTGTACAAGATCACAATGCTTGCAAAGTTGAGAGTAGAGAGGTGGAGGAACATAGAAAAGAAATAGAGGAAATGTAGATTTTATTGTTTGTAGTAGTAGTGATACAAAGCCAACAACTTACAAAAATCAACAATTGTCAACCCTTTGGAATGGAGAAGCCATTCCAATTTATAGCATTACAAAATGTCTTTTCATCTCCCCACATGACTTTTCACCTTTCCTCATCACTTATGACCTTTCATATTCCTATGAAATAAAAGTGAGCCTTTTTCTTATTGATGAAAAATAACTCTTACAATGTTAAATTAAAGGTCACTTAAGTGAATAAGATAAAATAGTGAAAAAGTACATTCTTAATGAAGAATTAGAATATGGAGAGAGAAGAAAGAAGAGAGAGAGAGAGAGAGAGAGAGAGATCGAGTTGATCAATCCGATGAAGAGGAAGCCTCTCATGAATGATGAAGAACTTGTTGACTTGAAGCACTATGATTACAATCTCCTTCTATGTGAGATATGGAAACATTCCAGGGCATCGAATAAGTGTTCAAAAACATTGTTATGAGATCTGCATTGAGATGGGAACATGATGATCTTCTCTGATCACAAGGTAGGAGTTAGGATATGGAGATCACTACCTTACTCCTCTTGTTCCTTAAAATTCACCTTCCGTGACCAAAAATCAACTCCAAGATGCTCAAACCTTTCATGCTTGTTTGTTACTCACTAAAATAGGTCTTCATCTTGCAGATAAAAGGATTTATCCCTGAATGAAATTCTTGTCTTATGACCACCCGTTGAACTAAAATATTGTGATTGCATATGCTTCCTCCTGTGAGGTGTGAACACACTTCAAGGTGTTGAATGAGTGTTTAAGAACACTATTAAGTGAATTGCAACATGTGAAATTGAGATGATTTCCCATTCTTGCAAACATGGTACTCCACATGGAGATCATCCCCTTACCCTTCCTAGCTCCAAAATTCTCCTTTTGAATGGAATCAACTTTAGGATGCTCGGACACCTTCTTGCTCATATGCTCCTCCTTGAAATAGGTCCTTCTCAAGATACAAGAATTAATCTCTAAATGAAATCATGTGCCTTTGACCTCTTGTTGGATAGAAACATTGTGGTGCAATCTCCTTCTTCTGTGAGATGTAAGCACACTCTAAAGTACTTTAAATGATGTTTTAAAACACTTTTGTGAGACATTGACCTTGGGACTTGCGATAGCTTCTGCTCCTCCTACAAATATGATGGTTTTGGGTTGAGGCACATTGGAAAAATGGGTATGATGAAGGGGCATCACCATTATTCACTTGGGAGGCTCAATTCATGTTTGAAAAGGTTGAAAGACTCCATCAAGATTGTAGTCGAGCTTCTTTGTGTCTTTGGTCAAGCTTCTCGGTTCACCTTAGTTGAATTCATATCCTTATGACAAGACATCTCCTTCTTGATGGATTCAACCATGATGACTCTCTTTTGTGAAAATTAGGATGATTTGAATCATCTAACTTCTTGCATCAAAATGTGCCATACAGAATTCACCTCGAGATTGATGTTTTGGGAGCTTGCTGCAGGGACATTCTCTCTATTTGAACCATGAGACAACTTCCTGACCTTGTAATTGTGGAAAAAGTAATGAGATAGTTGTAATTTGAGTTGATAAAGTGATTTGAGATCAATTGCAAGACTTACTATTTTTAGCAGGTCCTGACTAGGATAGTCATTTTTAGTAAGTTTTCCCAATTTCACCATTTGATGGTTTTTACTTGTTTGGAATGCACGAGGTGCTAAGAATTCACCATTTTTGAAACTTACTAAATTTGGACATGTGAATCATTTCAAACTTACTATTTTAGAATTTTTCCTTCTAGATGTCATGTTGCAATGAAATTGGTCTCAAAATCTTAGGTTTTACTTCAAGACCTTATGCTCCGCTTTTGAGGTTTTTCATTTTCATCGAGCTCTAGATCTGAAAAGGAAACCTATAGGTCTGAAAATTTCACCTTAATATTGTAAATTGTAAAAATCATCCATGTAAGTGGTCTTATAGTCATCTTGAAGTGTTTTTGAGAGGAGTGCACTAAAAGTTTGATGGAAATCAGGTGCATCATTTTGGAGATATGAGCAATTCTCAATTTTGGGAGCATGGATGTCTAAAACAAACAAATAGTATACCTCATGTGCAAAAATGGAGGTTTTGGAGGGAAGAGCACAACACTTTGAATGTTTAAAAATGACTAAGTGTTTTGAGAGGAGGTTAGTTAGCCAAATTTTCTTTGAAAATTTTAACTCACCTTTGACCTGACAACTTAACCGGAGTTAGTGGAGGATGAGTCTTGAGTTGCACGGGTGCAAAGAGGAAAAGAGGGGAACAAGGGACAAAAAATTATGACTTGAATAGATGGTGACAAGTGGCATCTTTGGTACCTTGTGGAGGAGATCCAGAGGGCTAGGGAATGAACATTGGGGGCTAAAATTTGGTTTTCGGGAGCTAGAAATGTGTTTTCTCATGACTAGGGGATTCATGGAGGAATGGGATCAATATTTTGTGTCCCCCTTGTTCCCTTTTGCACCTTGGGGATAATGGGGACAATAGGAGTGAAAAATTGTGACCTAGGTTCAACCATCATGGAAGGGGGACAAGGTGAGAAGTTAGTTTGTGCAACCTAGGTGTAAAAGTGATGAAAGGTAAGTTGTGAAGGCTTGGCATGATGGGAGGTAAAAATTTTGTGTCCTCTTTTCCCCCCTTCCACCTTGGGGGACAAGGGGGAAGAAAGAGTGAAAAAGTGTGACTTGGGCTTGCTTGGTGATCATGAAAAGTGGGCCAGGTCATCTAAAACACCCGTTTGCTCACTCTAACACTCAAAGTTAGTTTTTAAGTGACGAAACCTCAAAATGATGGCGAATCAAAATTTTTGTGTCCCCATTTTCCCAATTTCACCTTTCATATAATACAAAGAGGGAAAAATAGGTTGAAAAAGTGCAACAAAGGTGTTTTGGAGTGTTGATGTCACTCGTTGAGTTCATTTGAGGACCCTGGAGTGCTTTTTCTGCTCGGGAGCATGAAAGAGTGTTTTGGGGTCAAACATTATATGATTTTGACTCCAAACACATATTGAGATACATTAAACCCATTATCAAGATCTGATTCTTCCTTTTAAATTTCAATTTAGGGCCTATTTCTTTCTTGACTAGAAGGGGTAGCTATGATGTCCTTGATTCTCATATAAGATTATTGAGTCTTAGAACAAATTGATGTATATGTAATTTGTAGGGTTCCAATACCTTTCCATTAATAATTTTTTTCCTCCTAAATCCTCCCATAGCTCCCAGAATTATTCGGACAAATTAGCTTTCATTATTTTAGCCTTCATTCCTTGTGTCCAAAACTACCCAATATTGTACAAGTTGTTCTTGACTTAAATTTCTTCCACCAAATTTCCTTAAAATACCTTAGATGAATTCATAGTTCTCTTACACCACCCTCAGATGATTTGAATCTTCCTCGTAATCTTCCAGGGGTATTTATTAGCTGCAAAATGGCCACAAATGGCCCTTTCTAGGCCTTTGGGAGTAGTTGTTTCTCCTTGAAACTCAATGACTTCTTCAATCACCTTAGGAATTTATCCTTGCACATTAAAAACACTTGAAAATATTGTTAACACATTCCTTTGAGCCAAAATGAGGGTGAAATTGAGGATAGGTTGGCTAGAGGAAGGGTTCACAGTGACTAGGAGAGGAAATTTTCAAGTGTGGGCTTAGTTTTCATGGCCAAATTATTTAATTTTGCATGCTAGACATTTAGCATGACAAAAATATCTTATTTGGGTTGTTTTATGTTCATAGGGTCAGCCTTATTAGAATATTTCACCTATGGAAGGATATATAAGCAATTCATTATCACTTTATAACTCACTTGACACTCTTATAAGCTCTTATGGCAAATACCATTCCAAAATCACTCAAAGGAATCCTAAATTTACCCAAATTAGTTGCACATCATTTAGAATAGTCAATACTACAGGTCAAAAGCACTCAAATAGGTCAAATCATTTAGCTTCGTCCATTTCCAAACATGTAAAAATCATAAAGTCGTGTCTTTAATAAAAAAGGTCACTCTAACCATTATTCGGGTTTTTAGCAACAAAAGGTAGGTCACGTAGTTGAGACAAACCACATCACACTACTACCATGTTTGGTACATTATACAATATACATTTAGTGCACTATCTTGGTGTCAAGATACACGAAGGTACCCCTAGGGGGTTGGTTTACTATTCACACTTGCCTAAATGACTAGGAGAACTACATGAGGTTTGATCCCACAATGAGCACATGTAATGCAGCACTTGGATTGACTCAGTAGCTCATATTTTGACCACCAAGGGTAGTCCAACCTCAACCACACACACATGTTTTCTCCTTATGGTTTGCTAACACTCTTATGAAGGGTTATACATGATCAAGGATTTCCACTTTTTTGCATGTTATTATAGGTCATCCTGAGGTTATGCAAGAAAGACACTTGACATACAACAAAGACCATTTATAGGAAATAAAACCACACACAAAGTTTCAAATCTATATTGTTAAAGGGTCCAGGACCATACGGTTCCAAGTAAAGACCATACAAAGTAGGTATGGATTGTACAATATTTTTATAGTTATGCCCTTGTTCAATTTGTAGCTCTAGAACTTGCACCAAATCATTTCTAGTTTCTTATCTTCATGTTCCATCATCCTCAACATATATATCCTCCGTTTTCTTCCATGTACAACTAATTTTATCTCTCCTCTCATGTATTTGAGCAAGTACTTATTGTTTATCAATTGTTACATGTATGAATGCATTATTTTAATTATGAATGATTAATGTTGGAAGTTAATTAGATCATAATATTATACCTATTGCAAAACTTTACATTCTTCTTATTGATGTGTATCCTATAACATTTCCTATAACTGAATTAGAATGTAAGCAATGATCTACTTCACACTCATTTTTCAGGACATATGAGTGGGTTCTTATTTTAAATGGATGTGATTTGTCTTCTCAACCTTTCCACATGATCTTGACTTGCATCATTACTTTTCTCTTCATTCTTCCACATTTCAACTAGCCTCTCATTTTTCCGCTTTCATATCCCTTACATCCCCTTCTAACATAGATGCACTTTTGTTCCTCGCCTTTCTCTTAAAGGCAAGGCTTGTGAAAAAAAAATTCCCAACCCCAATATGTAATAGAAAGTTGTACAACATCTTCATTATACAATCAAACTTAGGTCTCCACTAAAGTGAATTCTAAATTTTTTCCATGTTTGTGGATAACCTCCTATATATTATCTTGGATAAGGTATTTTCAAAGGCCATTGATGTCACATTCATAAGGAAAAATACTTTGAGATGGATTGGATAAATATTTGGATAAAATTTAGATTATCTCGAATAAGGTAGTTGAAAGGCCATTGTTGTCACATTCATAAGGGAAGAACATTGAGGTGGATTGGATAAATATTTGGATATAGATTTAACTTCTTGAACTAGTTGTTCCACCATTCTCGAGAAAATATCCATGGTTTTGTCTCAATGGAATCCTTTTGAGATTTAGAGGGTAGGTTTTCCTTATGTCAAATAGATTCAATTACATATCATGTCTCCTAATGTTAAGGGTATTATTTTTCCTAGGATAGGTTTTGAGGATCTTTGGCATCCCATCTTCCCATTAGGTCCATGGACCCATAAGAAAATGTAGGTCGAGGCTAGGGAAGTCTCACAACTTACTTTCTTGTAGAGTTGGTTTGGTGAAAAATTATGTTTCTATTATTGGTCACATGGTTTCAAATAAAGCAAGTTGTAGGGATGGTACATCATTGATGATGATGACACTAACCTTATATGGCTCATGGTCTTGTTAAGGTATTAAAATTTGAATAAATATCCATTTTTCTAGATATATTTTATAAATAATACTATGTATTAGAGTGCATAGAAAACCTTTGGTTTTATTTTTGGTAATCTCTCCCATGTATCTTGGTATGGGAATATTAATACAAGTTAAAGCCGACATATGATATCCCATGTCTAGTAACTTTATTGGTGGAAGCTAAGCTTTTTCATGCCCGGAGTAATCACTATAATCATGAAAAATCATTTAGATATTTTGAATATAAATTGGAAAGGGACCTGTCAACCCTTATTTATATATTAAGAAATAAACACAATTATTTTCCCTAGATTGGAATTATATGGAGTGCAAGTTTGATTTTATGTTTAGGTCAATATGTTTACTATATGCATAATATTATTTGGTTTATGGATCCAATAACATAACATTATGCCAAAAGTATTATACTTTGTGTTGATTTGATATGTAAAATTTGACATCCATGTTATCATTTGTTTAAATCATAATGAATTGGCTATGTGATAGAGTTAGAGATCCTTTTTAATGTGGAATCTTGTAGTGCAAACCAATCAATAAATGAAAATGAAAGTTGTTAGAGGTCTACACTAAAAAGAGTGTGACATAAACAATTTTAGAACAATTCCAAACTTCATTCCATTCTTCATTACTAAAATAAAGTTATGTGCCTTCTTATAGGACTCTTTATGTCCTAAAATTGTGGAAATCACTAACTAATCCTTAATCTTCCTAATAACTAGGCCACGGCCCTTAACAAAGTGGGTGCATGTGTATAGGAAATAAAATCCTAACTCGGATATTAATAGTGAATTATTTCTCATTTATTACATACATGAAAATCAAACTATATACTAATTCGTTGGGTAGGCATCCACCTTTGAAGTTGCCTTTCTTGAAAGTGTCAAAATCCGGCAATGTTTTCCAAGCAATTTTTTTCGGAAATATTATTTTCTCTTATGCCAAAATAAATATATAAATATTTGGATTCTCTCCTACATAATTTACAACTCTTGTGCAATTGCTAGTATATCCTATGCTTCCTTGCATCTTTCCCACCCATAAAAGTAATACATTCCATTACTTTTAATAATTCAAGAAACATCTAGTGTTTGGAAAACCATCTAGTGTGACGTAGAAGCTATATTTATTTGGGAAAAAGGTAAGAAGTGGAAGACCCTTGATGGGATGATGACTCTTTAAAAACTTGAGTGACATCTAGTAGAAACCAAGAATTTAGAACAAATATTCTATTTCCATCACTTTTACTCATTTTCAAACTCTTATCACTCATTATGGTAGACATAAATGAAGGATCAAAATATTTTTGAATGGGACACATTGCAAATATCGATGAAAGATTCAACACTTGCTTGTTATTTTAGAATGTGGTTTGATTCCAAAAAGGGCAAGGAAAAAGGAAACTCTTGTGGATTCATATGCGGACACCAAAACAGTCCCAAGATGAAGAGTGTGCCATCAAATAGTATATTTCTTGACCGAAAGCATGTTCGACATTGTTTTGGATAAAATACCACATTAAAGGAGGAAGGAAAAACAAGGAAATATACTACACACTTCCTCGAGAGGTTAAGAATAAGTTGTTGCGGGTGAAGCTAATAGAAGAATTATTATAGATGATGGAGTTTTTTTTTGCTTCCTAGAGGGACCACCCTAAAGTGTAGATTATATCTCCTTTAGTAGGATTGCTAGTGATTATGGGGAACACGAAGCTTGTCAAAATTATACAATGAGAAGACCTTATCTTAAATCCCATATGAGAAGAAGTGACCTTAGTAAATGTTGTAGAATAATAAGAGGCCAAACAAAAATATATGATCCAAAATGGATCTAGAAATACCCAATTCTATGTATTCTCCTAATGGAAACTTACAGTACATATCCTTAACATGTTCATTGTTTTGGAAATGGTCAAGTCAGGCTGACAGTGATTCGTACACCTTCAAATGACAAATATAGGCCATTTTTGTTATGTTTCATGTGATAAGTGTACAACGGTCATGTAAAACATCTGCGACGGTTGCAAATCTTCCACTCTTCACAAAGTAGTGGTTATGAAACCACCATGGCAATTACGAGACCGCCATCTACGGGTAGTGGTGGTCACGTAACTACCACGGGCCAAGTTACACAAACAAACCTTGTGACAACGACGACGGTTCTGCACCCGATGATGCCAAAATGAGGAATACAAATAGTTACAAATGTTTGGGCTTCTCAAATCAATTCATTTCACCTTTTTGTTCATCCTTGGGTAGAGAAACTATAAATACAAGCATTTTTACTCATTCTAGCAAGTGATTTGGAGTGAATTCAAGTGTGAGCAAAGAGGGAAGTTGGAATTGTTCTTGTTTTTTTCATAGACAATTGAGTTCTTTCTTGATGATTGTCGCCAAGTAATACAATTAGAGGGAACTTGAATCATTCTTGAAGGCTAGCTTTTGGTAGTGAAATTGAATTGTATTAGAGATTTACATAGTGAAGGGAAGCAATTTCTTACCTAGCTGGAGTTTTTCCCACATTGGGTTTCTCCAGGATGAAATTATTTCTCCTTATCTTTCATCTCTCAATTTCAGTATTGTTTGAATGATTCTTGCATAACATATTGGATAATAATAATCTTAGTTAGTTATTTATTCATTATCACTAAGATAGGATTTGTTTATTGTTCAAAAGAGGTAGTTTACAGATCATATTGGTATCAGAGTAGTTAAGATCAAATTGTTTTTGTGTGGTTTAACTTGTGTTAACATTTTTAGTTAAATGCCCCTCACCTGAAAGGGTAGTGAAAGTAGTGAAGGTATTCTCATTCCTTTTAAAGTAGATATTTCCACCAAGAAGTGGAAATAAGGAATCAAACATGGATCGTAGTGGAGATGCATGTGAGACTGAAGAAGAATGTTTCTACAAGTTGGAGGAGGATGTGGAAAGTTTGTCCAAATATGTGGGCAATATTTCCTTGTCTATGGGAAAGTCGAGTCCATCATGGGATTTCTCATGGAGAATCTTGGTGTTCCAAAAGAGGCATTAGGAGACCATAAAGAAGACACTCATGTGCATGAGGAAGAGCAGCCACATGCCAATTTTAGTCCTCCTCCATTTAAATCAAAAGCGAAGATATAGATTTAGCCTTATGATGGGGATGTGAATCCCAAAAAGCTAGACCATTGGCTAGTTTAACTTGAGGTGTATTTCAGTTTGCATCAAATCAATGAGAGTTAGAATATTTCATTTGTAAGTTTAAAATTAAGTAGTCATGTTTTAACTTGGTTTGAAAGTTATGCTCATACTTTAGTTGTTTAGAAGATTCTCCTATTTTTAAGTGGGATGAATTTAAGAGGCTAATAAAAAAGAAATTCTATCCTATTTGTTATGAGGAAGAGAGGTACATGTATTGGCAATATCTCAGGTAGAAATAAGGCCAAAATGTACAAGTGTACGCCAGTGATTTTGGAAGAAAGTTATCCAAATGGGAAAAGGTGTAGTAGAACGACATTTTAATGAATTACATCAATGGATTCCATAGCCACTTGAGGAGACCAGTCCTCTTGGCCAAGCGAAGAATGTAGATGAGGCTTATTCTCAAGCTCACTATCTAGATATGGACAAGAAGAAAAGTTCATCTACTTCTCAACATGCTTCAAATAAACAAGGTGACACCAAGAAAAAGGAGAAAGGAAAAGGGAAAGATAAGAAGAATGCTACTTTCATTTCTAAGAAGGATAATAAAGCTCATTGTGGTCCTTGTGATGTTGACACTCATTCCAAGGAAAAATGTTAGAAGCTCTACCTAGAATTACATCCCTTCAAGAATGACGAATAAAAAGAAGGCCATGGCTTCCCTATAAGGGGAGGATATATTTTTCAATGAAGAGGTGGATGATACAATGTGTTGTACCTCTATCTCGTAGAGAGGTATGTTTGGGTAGTAATAATCTTGTTCAAGAAAATGAACTTAGTAAAAATTTTCATATAAAAATCCAAGTGAAGAAAACCAAAGTGGATACTCTCTTTGATACTTATTCTCAAGATAATTTAATAAGTAAGGAGTTATTTGATAAGATGAAATTAGAGACTTACAATCATTCAAATCCATACTCATTTGTTTGGGTGAAGAAATACGTAGACATCAAGGTTACCAAGCAATGTAAAATTACGTTTGGTATTGATAAGAAGTTCATTGATGAAACTACTTTGGATATTGTTCCTCTTGATGTGTGTGGTGTTGGAAAACACAAGCACTGAGAGGGGATGGGTGAATCAGTGCTTCTCAAAACTTTGAAAACTCTTCAAAAACTCAATAAGCTATTCAATTTAGATCACCATTAACCATGAGGGACTAATGACATTCAAACATGAGCAAGTAGTAAGAAAACACACATGAACACAAGGTTTAATGTGGGAAACCCTTTAAGGGAGAAAAACCCACTGAAATCAATGCACTAACTTGGAAAAATTGTCCTATAAAGGTTACAAATATTTCAATTGTTGAGCATCCACTCAACTTGAAGCAACAACTCCAAAATTTAGCCAAGCTACAACTTGACCTTTTGCAAGCTACTACTTTCATGGAAGATACAACTCCCAACAATTTAGCCAAGCTATTACTTGACCTTTTACAAGTTACAAATTACAAGGAAGCTTCAAATCCTGTTTTATAAACAACCACTTAGACTTTATAATATGTTATGATCACCTTCTCCTAGTTGTCTCACACAAAAAATTGTGATCTCCTATTCAACTCTTTTATCCTCTCTCTTTTCTTCACTTCACGCTGCTTCAAGAATATACTTCAATGGCCTCTTTCACATACACATTTTTCATGTCTCTCTCCTTGTATTACTCTCTCAAGCATCTACTCTCTTGTGTATTCATACTTGCAAAATTGTAGTCATCGAGTCTTCTTACATGCACCTTAATTTTTCTTGTTTTTCATGTCTTCATACCCCTTCAAAATCATGGTCATCAACGATAACATATTCATACACATTTATGTTCTCATATACAAGAGAATAACACCTCTTCAACTTCACTTTCTGACCCTTGAGCTTCTTGACACTCTAACTCATACAAGAGTGTGCATGACATCATCTAAAACTGTCATTATGCAATAATTACAACTTAAATAGTGTCGATTACAAATGCAGATCTTACACAACCTATAAATATGATTCTATAATCTATGATGAGAAATTAAACTCTTATGAACCCCTAAAATTTTGATTCACCTACAAAAATTTATCGACCTCTGCATAGACTTCTAATTTGTAACGGTGTTGTCATGTTTGTCCTCTTTCTAATGTATCATTTTTGTCTTACGCTTAACTTACACAAATGGATAAGTGTTGTGAGCATGCATGTAAGTTACAAATAACCTATTAGAGTCTTATATAGGTGTACAAACCTTCACAACTCGACCATTCCACTTACAAGTTTCCATTGGAGTTCACATGCACAACTAGATGTATGAGCTTTACAACATAGTATTCAAATTTTGTGTATGAGGAGGATCAAAAAACTCATGTCATGTAACAAAAATAAGATGGAGGAATCTTCAAGAGGTCTACAAACATCACCATGCAACACTAGCACCTTCATGTTATCCATACCATGTAGATTGGATCAAGGTCTCTCGAGGGTTTGCATGCTCAGAAAACCAGTCTTGACAAAGTGAGTTAGTACATGCACTAAAAATTTGTTCATGGCTCCAAAGTCACCTTTATGGAAAGATAATATCCTCACTCAACTCATCACATAAAAATATTGCATCATTTAAAATATTATAACTTGAATAACCTTGCTTTTTGAAATAGTCGAACTAAGTTTGAGCACCAAAACCAGTCTTATATAATAGGATTGCAACACATAAAATTTCACTTTCATGATGAACCATAGTTTGGAACACTTCACATGGTACCTGTAATTCAAATTCAAGTACTCATTTTCATAGGTTATGAGGAGAAAACATGTTTGCATGTTTGTTTCTTAGAGTTACTTGATTGTCCTAATGAGGTAGTTTTAGGCCTGATTTTATCATTTAAAATAGTACCTTAAAACACTTCATCATATCAAGATATGTGCTTCAATAAGTCACATTGGACATCTAGTAACCTTTCATGTTCATATTGGGCCTCCATAACAAGCATTCACATCGGTCTCTCTCAAACACCATGACTAGTTTTTGCTTCTTTACTCCTTTAGCGGTAGGTCACCTAGATTGACCTTGTGAAATAGAGAGATTCCTCTTCATGTCCAAATCATCACTTTAGCTCACCAAGTTCATTTCATGACTAAAAATTTGATTTTTTCTCCATCACTCTAAGGTAGGGTTTTGAGAGGGTTTGGAGTGACTTACACTCATTAAGGATCGTTCATAAAGCTTAGGCCATCATACTTTCTCATTCCAATTGAAAATTGGACTGGACTCCATGCTCTAACAATAGTTAAAATATTAGGGCATCATGCACAAGTTTAAGGTACCTTTGAGTAATTCAAAACTGACCCATGAGCTGGAAATGGCCATTTTGCAAAATCAATAGGGTCAAAAATCACATAACTTGAAAAATATTCTTCATTTTTGCATGAAATTTGGTC
The DNA here is from genome assembly GCA_018340775.1 of Taxus wallichiana var. yunnanensis. NCBI lineage: Eukaryota > Viridiplantae > Streptophyta > Pinopsida > Cupressales > Taxaceae > Taxus > Taxus wallichiana. The sequence continues at coordinate 347,667,590 of CM031234.1, read as the reverse complement.
TACAACACTATAAAAACCTCTAGTACCTTCCCAAATTCTCACTTTATCTTAAATATGTTTGTACCTTCATGACCACCATGGTTTGTGCATGCATACCTGGTTTGTTCTTAAGAACGTGCCTTCAAATGACCTTGAAATTACCTCTCCGCCGACCAAATATTGACATGTGCCACCATCCACATCATCACCATGCATAATCCATGCTTTCTCTACCTTTTTCAGCTCATTTTTCTTCATTCTTCAACTCATGCTTATACTAGGTCCTAGAATTAGACCTAGTTGTGTTAGTTTCCACCTTAGTTCATAAGTCTGGCATATTTTTTCATAATGTAAACCCTTAAAAATTTCCTCTTCATGTTTCTCATGCCTCTACCATGCTTCTCTATTAGTCGTATGCCATTATTCCATCATCTCACGTCATCCTGCTTGACTAGGCCTAAGGATTAGGCCACCTAGATTGAGCTAGTCACACCAATTCCACTCATGCACCCTTGTATTCATCATTATAACTTTATTTCCTCATCATATACTTGCTCAACTATCTATTATATCATCCTAAAATGATCTCACATCACCATCCCTCTTATACAAGCCATTAACTACTCAAGAAGCTAAGTCTCAATCAGGTGTTCTCATGCCATGTCTTGTCCTACCTTGTCAACCTCACTCTAAGCTCACTCTTTCTCTTCTTCATCCTGCTTTGTCATTAATGTTACTTTTACATCAATGAAAATTCAACATCCACATGCCAATATGTGGTGTAGTGTTTGGCAGCCCATACTTGTATATCAGGGACACCATCTTCATGAGAAGAGCTAACCAATACCACTTGGTGAAGGATGGTAAGAACTACCTCATTTCAGCCTTTACAGGAGACTCGAATATCTCTTTGGTAAGTGCCTCTGAAGCTAAGAAGATTTCTAATTCTAGTGGGAAATCCACATTACTTCTTTTGAGAGATATACAAGAAGAGGAAGTCGTTATATCTAAAACCACTTGTAGCATGTTTACTAACAAAGAGTAGAAGCAGATGAAAGAGTTGGTTCAACAGTTCAGGGAAGTTTTCCAAGAGCCTACGGGGTTGCCTCCGGTTAGGCCAATTGAGCATGAGATACATTTGTTACCCGATAGTCCACTTCCAAACTTGGGATTGTATAGAAGTCCTTAAAGGATGTCAACGAGCTAAAACAATAGTTACAATCTTTGATTAAACAAGCTATAATCTATCTTATGACTTCTCCATGTGGTTATCCTATTATTTTAGTAGCTAAGAAAGATTTTTCATGGAGGATGTGTGTTGATTATAGATCATTAATAAAATAACCATAAAAATAAGTACCCTCTTCCTTGAATTGATGATCTATTGATCAAGAACAACATGCTAAATATTTTACTACACTTGATTTGAAATCAGGTATCACCAAGTACGAATTAAGGAAGAGGACATCTAATAAATAGTGTTCAAGACCTAGGCAAGGGTTGTATGAATGGATGGTATTACCATTCGGGCTATGCAATGCACTAGCTACCTTCATGAGGTTGATGAATGAGGTAATGAGACCCTTTATTGATTCCTTTGTCATTGTGTACTTGGATGACATTCTAGTTTTTATCAAAAATTTTGAGGAACATATTACCCATGTGCATCAAGTTTTGCAAGTTTAATCCTCTAGCTCATCCAGTTATAAATAGGGTACATTTCATTTTGAAGATCATAATTCATTAACCAACTGTCGAATTTCCACGCTTGACCAAGTTTGAAAAAATAATTATCAATGTAACTACTTGTTAACATTAAAAACTTAACAACATGTATTGTATAATATTATTTTTGGATAATTCGTTGTTGACTTATCTTTTTCTCGTATGTAGAAGTGATGGTGTTTAGTTTTACAATGTATTTTTGTTAATGCAAAGGAGGATTTGTGAACTATGTGTTTGTTTCTAACATTCTATGATGAGTTGTAGGTTGCAAAAAAATGATTAGCACCTCAATTCATTCCAACCCCATTGGTTACAACTATATCTACAAAATCCACCTTCCATTAAACTTTGATGGTTTCCTATGTCCTCTTCTAAACTCCCATTTTGGCCCAAATTTAAGAGGATGGTGACATTAGTTTGAAAAGGGTTGGATGGAAGCATGTAAGAAAACAACATGAAGCGAGAGATATTATCTCACAAGAAAATTGGAGGACCTAAAATATATCCATGAGATGTAGTGAATGAGCTCACTTTCATTCCCATCAGAAAGCATAACCATTTGCACAATACATAAGCTGAGTAGAGGAGGCACCAAAATCTCGAAATGTGTAATTGGATTCCATATCTGAGTTTTTCATAGGTTACTAAGGGACTGTGATGAATCGTTCCTAAGAGGGGAAGTATTAGGGTCAAAGACCTTAGCATCCACATTCTCCTAGCCTTTAAGGCTTTACAAAGTCTCCTACACCATTTCCTATAGAAAGAAATTTTGCATATGTTTGAGTCTTGACATGCTTCTTCCTTTCCCAATGTTCCCTCCACATCATCCTCATCATCAAAGTTATCTTATTTGTTAAGAGACAATATAACATCAATAAAACCAATCATTGTTGTCATTAGAAGTGTGGATGGTCAAGCCCTTGAGTCGTTGCTCATGTGTGGAGTATATATCATGTTTTGACTTGTGCTCATTATTTTTTTGTTTACATTCCACTCTTATGTTATAAAAACACATACAATGTGATTCTAGCAATCCCTAAAAGTTACGAATCTAATAAAAATGGGGATTTTTAGTTGCCAAATTTTAAGAAAGATTTAATATTCAACAAACATTGCATTAAATAGATGATGTGTCTATGGTAAGAAAAAGTGACATGTGTGGTTCATGTGTGAATTTTCAAAAGAAAAAATAGGATCCCTTGTGTTCCCTCTAATATATTCCCCAACTCAAAAATTCCCTCTCAAACCCCTTACGTGTCACGACTCTTCCCTTAATCGGTGCATTCTTTGAATTCAATGAATAATTAGACTCGCCTTTTCCATCATGGTACATTGGAGCGAAACATGTTTTCTTGGCATGAAATCCTTTATTGAGTAAGCTTAAGACATCATAAATCATCATTTTCTTAATTGAAGAAGAATACCAAAAGCAAGGATTTTTATTTTTATTTTCTTTAAAGGCTTTTAGGTGTGTAGGTCAACATCAACAATAATACACTATAGTGGTTCCATTCATTGCAATATTTTGGGGATGAGAGATGATGTTTGAACTTGTACAACATGACATTGGCATTATTTTAGAAATTTAATAATGAAGTGGTTCATGAGATATCCATGTAACACCAAATAGGAAACAATTTCCACACATTAGAAATATGAGATGGTAAAGATAAAAAAGCTAAATGTGGGAAATGTATTGATGTGGGCATTTCCTTTTCATGGTAGCCATTCTTCTCCAAGAGTGGAAATATGGATAGGGTGTCATTTACATGGTTTATAGAGGATTAATTATTTCAAACATAGGTCCTTACATAGGGTTAGTTATTTCAAAAATGGGTAGGACTACAACACGTTCGTAATATACTAACTTTGATAGGTTAGTCTATTAAATTTTTGAGAGATGAAAAATTTGGGAAGATATTTTCACATTTATTTGCAAAGTTTGATTAAAATATTTTCCATATCGAGGAGAAAACAAGGAGAGAATATTTTGGGGGATGGTGCATGGATATTGAATAATGTGAATCAACTTAGTCGAAAATAGTATTGAGCTTAAGAATAATATTTTAGTGTACTTATTTTAAGCCATATGAAGTGGTCACTTAGTCAGGTCCATTAAATTATTTGTTAGTTTCAAGGTGCCAACAAAACGGCTCTTACATAATTGAAATAAAAAATTTTTGAGAAACTGGGAAAAACATGATTTTTTATTTTTTATTTTTTATGGTGTCAAGGTTTTCAACTAGACAATGTTTAATTTGTTAGATAAGATGAAGCCATGAATAGAAACTTAGAAATATAAATGTGATAAATAGTTACTTGCATGGCCCACACCTATTTGATGGCTCAGTTGTTCTTACCTAAAAATACCTTGTATTTGTGCTCTGCTTCATTGTCTTGATCTCGCTTGCATTATTTACGTGAGTGTAAAAGAGAGACCACAATATCAAAATGTCTAACCCAATTCCAAATCCAAGCTCTTCGTAGGTTACGAAGGGACCACAATGACTCAGTGCCTACTGGGGAAAGCATAAGGTCAATGATGATGACATCCACATTTTCCCTATCCTCGAGGCTTTATAGATTCTCCTACACCAATTCATATAGAAATGAAGCTTGTATATGTTTGAGTCCAACATGGTTCTTCCCTTTCTCGTTGTGCCATCTACCTCATCCTTTTCATCCAACTTATTTTATTTATTAATAGACAACATAACATCAAAAAAACAATAAATGTTGTTATTGGAGGTGTGTATGGCCAAGCCCTTAATTTGGTGCTCTTACATGGAGTATATACCATGTTTTCACTATTTTTTTTTTTCATTCCATGTTTATGTCATTAAAACACATAATAATGTGATTGTAGCAATCCCAAATAGTTGTAAAGATGACAAAAAGCAAGGCTTTTCTAGTTGGTAGATATTGAGAAAGATTTAATGTTCAACAATCATTGCATTAAATAGATGATGTGGTGATGGTAGGAAAAAGTGGCATGTGGTTCATATGTGGCTTGTCGGATTAAAAAAGAGTATCAACTATGTTCACTCCAACATATTCCCAACTCAAAAAATACCCCCTCAATCCCCTTCTTCATCACAAATCTTCCCCATCCAATGTTTCACCTTCAATCCTTCATTGTTAACTTCTTCATTATCTTCCTATCGATGTCTCTAGTTCACCACTTAGGTGCAATTGCTAGTTGCATTGAATAATTAGACTCACCTTTTCCATCATGGTACATTGGAGTAGAACATGTTTTTCGTATGAAATCTTTTCTTGAGTAAGCTTAGGACATCACAAATCGTCATTTTCTTAATTGAAGAACAACACTTAAAGCAAGGAAATTTATTTTTATTTTATTCAAAGGCTATTAGGTGTGTAGGTCAACATCAACAATAATACACTATAGTGGGTCCATTCATTGCAATATTTTGGGCATGAGAGATGATGTTTGAACTTGCACAACACGACATCGATGTTATTTTAGAAAGTTAATAATGAAGTGGTTCATGAGATATCCATGTAACACCAAATAGGAAACAATTTCCACACGTTAGAAATATGAGATGGTAAAGATAAAAAAACTAAATGTGGGAAATGTATTAATATTGGGTGTTACCTTTTCACGATAGCCATTCTTATTCAAAAGTAGAAAAACATATAGGGTGGCCTTTCCATGGTTTATAGAGGATTAATTAGTTATTTCAAACATAGTTCCTTACAAAGGGTTAGTTATTTCAAACATAGGTTGGAGTGTGACACTTTGTAATATACTAAATTTGATAGGTTGCTCAATTTTAAATTTTTAATTTTTGGTCGGTGTGAAAATTGTGGAAAGATATTTTGACACTTATTTGCAAGGTCTAATTAAAATAGTTACCATATTGAGGAGAAAACAAAGAGATAATCTTTTGGGGTTATGCAAGGATATGATAAAATAAGTATCGAAAAAAATGAGGAAACTTAATCAAAAATATTATTGAGCTTAAGAATAACATTGTAGTGCATCTAACTTATCTGGATCAACTAAATGGAAACCGCAAAACCCCGAGCCCTAGCTCTCTGCTACTTTGTTGTTTCTCTAGTGTTAGCTTGGATGTCGGACCCTTCTGGTCTGGATCAGGGTCCCTCATGTTAGGGGCCCTTTCTCCCAAGCCACCCGACTCCTGGAATAAGATCATGGAGGGTTCCACCTCCACTCCTCATATGGAAAAGCTTTCTCCTACACTGACAGATGGGTCCTTCTCACTGCGCATTCCCTCTCACATCACTGATGCTACTACTACTTCACGTGACCTTTCTCTGGTGGGAAAATTGATGGGCCCTAGACCCCCTTTGGAGGATATCAAAAAATGGGCACGGTTGAAATGGCACCCATGTGGGCGCTTGAAATAGCAGCAATGCCCAACGGATTCATTTTATTCTCCTTCAGCATGAAAGAGGATTTCATGAGAGCTCTTCTTGGTGGCCCTTGGTTTTTGGCAGACGTGGCTTCTACCTCAGGAAATGGTCTCCGGCTTCAACCCACATACTGAATCCATGACCCAAGCTCCAATATGGGTTCGCCTCCCAGGGCTCCCCCTGGAGTTCTGGCATCCAGCGGTTATTGAAGGTATTGCTCTCACTATAGGTTCTTTAATAGCTATTGATCAAGCCACTAAAGCTAAAACTAGATTCATCCATGCCCGTTTTTGTGTTAACACCGATGTCATGTCCTCTCCCAAAAGAGATAGAGCTACTATCTGACCTAGGGAACTGGAAAAAAATATTGACTACGAATATATTCCTCAAGCCTACTCCTTCTGTAAAAGCATTGGCCACAGAGGGCCTCTGGTTGCCCTTCCAAACCTCAGCCTAAACCCAAAGCCCAAATTCCTTCCCCAAAATCTAAGAAAATTTATATTCCAAAATCATCTTCTGCAGAGATCCCAATCATTCCCACCTCAAATTCCTTTGCTCTCCTTGAAGAGGGGAAATAAACACTACCACAGAAATGACTTCCACTTGCTGACCCCCTCTCCCCTCAAGTCCCCCACCCTCTCGGTGAACCCCTCGGCTCTTCCCCCTCCTCTGAGGAGGTTACCCTCCTCCCCTCCCCCTCCTCCTCTTTGTCCTCTCCTCTCTCCCTTCTCATTCCTCCCCTTCCCCCCCTTGGCTCCTTTTCCTCGGATCCCCCTCCTTGAGCCTCCCCCTGGCCCCCCTTTTCCCCCCCTTGGACTCAGCCATCTCCCCTATGGCCCTTTCTTCTGATGATAGTTTTAATCCCCATTGTACAAGAAGCAACAACAAGAAGCCTGATATTGGCACTGAAAAAGTTAGGGGATGGACTCCGAGCAATATCAAACTCCAGCAAGAAGCTGCTCTTAATGTCACTCAAGGAACACAAAGCACAATCCCCATGGTGGTGGGGAGCAAATCCAAATCTAAGAAATGAAGATCATCTCTTGGAATATAAGAGGTCTCAACTCTCTTCAAAAGCAAAGAGTCATCAAAGATATAAAATTCCAGAACTCTCCTGATATCATAATGTTGCAGGAAACTAAACTTAAAAAAGATGATCGTCTCCTGAAAATTTGGCTTGCTGCATCTTTTGAATCTCAACCTTCGGCAGGGAATTCTGGAGGATTATGCACCTTATGGGATCCCAGAAGCTTCAAAGGTGATTGTCTGCTCAAACACCCCAACTTCCTGTGCATGCTCTTCCAAGAAGTTGGTTCACTCCACATGGATTGCCATCAATGTCTACACCCCCAATTTGGAGACCCAACGTGGAAAATTGTGGAAAGACATCTCAAACTTTATCAACACTTGCGCAATATCCCCATATTAATAATGGGAGATTTCAATTGCCCCCTTTTCCTTCGAAAAAATAGGGAGGAGCTCCTGCCATGCCTGTCAGCATGGAAGCTCTGGCTGACTTCATTAGGGAGAATTCACTTCTTGACATGGACCTTCACGGCTCCTCTTTTACGTGGTCTAACTACAGATTGGGTAGGAACCATATTCAAAGCAGACTGGATAGATCGCTGGGCTCTCTGGACTGGATCTCTCTCTTTCCTGATTTTTACCTCAATTCCCTCCCTCGGGCTGCCTCTGACCACAGCCCTCTCCTGCTCAGTGTGAATCACAATCTAAATATCAAGAACCCTCCCTTCAGGTTCGAGCTTGCCTAGCTTGAGAATAACCACCTGAATCCTCTAGTCGCCAAATGGTGGGATATCAATGTCGAGGGCACTGACATGTTTAGGTTTTCCAGCAAGCTCAAAGAAATTAAAAAACAACTCAAAATATGGAAGACCATGGTTTTCGGCAGCATCAAGCTCTGCAAGCAGAAGTTGTCACAGGATATTGCCAGAGTCTCTGCTCAAATGGAAATCGATGGGAGATTGGATCACCTTCACCAAAAGAAACCTCCCTCCTCAATGAATACCACAATACACTTCAAGAGGAGGAGACCTATTGGAGGCAGCATTCTAGAGCCCTTTGGCTTGAACAGGGGGATCACAACACCAAATTCTTTCACATCACTACCTCAAAGCACAAAAGTAGAGACAAGATCAGAGAGTTGGTGTCATCCTCAGGTATCCTGTTAACCTCTGATTCTGACATTTCCAATGAGCTTGTCTCCTTCTATTCTAACCTCCTCCAGGTTGACCAACCTCCTTCGGAGCAATCAATGTCCTCTATGCTCCAACATATCCCCCAGCTTGTGTCTGCTGAGATGAACAATAGTCTGATCAAACCTTTTGCTATGGAGGAAGTCCACAAAGTGGTCTTCGCCATGAAAGGGGACAAAGCTCCGGGCCCGGATGGTTTTCCAGCTGCTTTCTTCCAAGTTTTCTGGGAGACCATCAAGCAGGATCTCTTCAAAGCGGTTAATGAGTTCCAGAATAGTAACAACCTTCTAAAAGAATGGAACACCACCTTCTTAGCCCTTGCCCCAAAAGAGCAGGGCTCAAAAGATGTCTCCAACTTCAGGCCAATCATTTTATGCAACACCGCTTACAAGATCATCACTAAGATGTTGGCTTCTAGGCTTAAACCCCTAATGAATGTTCTCATCTCTCAGAACCAGAATGACTTTATTAATGGGTGGCTCATCCAAGGTGGTATCATTACGGTACATGAGGCTATCCACTCGGCCTATCACTCAAAATCCCCTGAATGATCCTTAAGCTTGATATGCAAAAGCTTTTGATAGAGTCAGCTGGCCTTTCTTGATCAGGGTCCTGGAAAAATATGGTTTCGATAAAAGATGGTGCAGTTGGGTCTTCTCTTGTATTGTGACTCCTTGCTTCTCTATTCTTATAAATGGCATTCCGGTGGGCTTCTTCAAAAGCAGCAGAGGTATCAGGCAAGGTGACCCCCTGTCCCCCTTCCTTTTCATTCTTATGGCTGACTCCCTCAGCAGAGCCCTTGAGGCCGCTAAAAGTCAGTCTGTCATTTCGGGTCTAAAATCACCTCCAGCTTGCCTTCGGCCACACATAGCCAATTTGCGGATGACACTTTGTTGTTAAGTGCTGCCTCTGTGATTGAAGCCCGTGCTCTCATGGATATCCTAACTCTCTATCAAGTTGCTTCTCAGCAAATCATTAATTTCAACAAGAGCAACATCTCTTTCATAAATACTGCTCCTAGGACCCAGAGGAAGATTGCTGATATTTTTGGTTGCAAAATTGTGGACCTCCTACCTCCTATCTGGGCATTCCCCTCTTCCAAGGAAAGCAAACAAAAATCTCTGGAATCCTGTCATCGAAAGATATCAAAAAAACTTGATGCCTGGAAGGGGCCTTGCTCAGCCAGGCTAGCAAACTCCAATGGTTAAAGCCACCCTCCAGAGTCTTCCTACTTACTTCATGTCCCTTCTCAAATTGCCCAACTCGGTGAAGGAGGTGGTGGAAAGAATCCAAAAGCACTTCCTGTGGTCTGGGGCGGAAGAAAAAAGAGGATCCATCTTGGTCTCCTGGAAGGAAGTGTGTAAGCCAACCTCTCTTGGAGGGCTCGGGTTAAGAAGGATGGCTGATATGAATGCGGCCCTCCTAGATAAAATTGGCTGGGAAGTTGCTAAAGGAAACTCTCATTGGGCTCAGCTCCTCAGAGCTAAGTACCTTGCTCATAATGAGGAATTTCTTACCTCAAATCCAATACGAGGTTCGGCCATTTGGAATTTTGTTATTAGTTCCCTCCCCATTATTTGGGCTGGCACTAAATGGAGGTTTGGAAATGGTAGGCTTATTGACTTCTGGCGGGATCACTAGATTGGGGAAGAGCCGCTGGATCGCAACCCCTCATGGGATCCTGTTAAAAGAAGCCTCATTAATAGGCATGGAAGGTTAGTTTCTGGCTACTAGAAGGTGGTGAACTCCATACCTTCCTGGACTATTCTGGATTGGGCTGGAATAAGAGATCAACAGAAAGGCTGCTCCTGACTTCACTTAGAAGTGAGCTCTCCTCCATCTATATCCCCTTTTCCTAGCCTGAGGATGAGCTAATCTAGCCCCTCTCCCCTTCTGGATCTTTCTCGGTTAAAGCTGCTTACCTCTCCATGCATTGTACCGGCTCTGGTCCTCCCCTCACCAAAATCTGGCCGAAGGAAACAATCCCCAAAATTGGCTTTTTCTCCTGGCTCTCTTCTAAGAATGCTTTCCTCTCAGGGGAAAATTTGAAAAGGAGGGGTTTCTCTCTTCCCACTAGATGTGTGCTCTGTACTAAGGCAGTGGAATCCTCTTCCCATCTTTTGATCCACTTTGTCCCTTTTCACAAGATATTTGGCATTGGTTTTTATCACGGATGGGAGTGCTCTGGACCTTTCCAGAGTCCATACAGGACACCCTCTCTCAATGGTGCTCCCCCTTCTCCCATCTGGCCCTGGTTCTAGCTTGGAAACTTCTCCTCCTGCATGGCATTTGGGGCATCTGGAAAGAAAGGAACAGAAGGATCTTTAAAGACCAGAGTCTTGAACCTGATCGTGTGGCCATCCAGATTGCTCTGAATTTTCGGATAATCTCAACTCTCACTTCTGGTCCAAATATCAACAAAAATTCAAATTTGTAACTCTCAGGAGTGGCAGCTGCTGTTGGAAAATCTTCCTGTAAGTAAAGCCCCTACTTCTGATCGTGGTTTAGTGCGATGGCTTCCCCCACCTGGTTGGAGAAAACTTAATACGGATGGAGCCTCGAAAGGCAATCCTGGTAAATCGGTGGAGCCATCCTTCGTAGCTCCTCCGGTTCCATTATAGCTGCCTCTGCCCACAATCTTAGCTTTGGCACCAACCATCGCGCGAAGCCATGGCCATTCTCAAAGGCCTTGAGCTGGCTATCAAATTTGGCAATGATCCTCTCCAAGTTGAAAGTGACTCCCTCAATATCATCAATCTCTTAAATCTGACTTGGTCAATGGTCAATCCAAAATATTATCTTGTAGTGCCCACACTTTTTATAGCTCAGTAGCTGGTTGTTTATTTGCTCATAGACATGTTTTGACAGTGATTGGTGATATCTTGGACATTATATTTAGATGTTTGATTATATTAGACATGTGTGACATTCAGGCGTATAGCGCCAATTTAGCATAATTTCTTTATTGTCGCATTTTCTTGTTATGACATGGAAACTAATGAATATGATGTGCTTGGAAACCTAATTATATTGATGGATAGTTGTTGCATGGTGGGATTATATGTCACTTTATCATCTTGTTTAACTTTTGGAATGTGGAATATAATTGTGCACGTTGTCGCATCTTGATTTCAGTAGGATGTTAGGTTAGTTTAGCATGCATTTATATCTTACTATGTCACTTAATTATATTGTATCGGACAGGTGCGGTTAATGTGTGCAATGAGTGTGCAGGTGACAGGTTTACAGGAGAACGTGGGATTCAGGCCAGCTACTCAATCTTGCACAAGCAGCCCACGGGCTGAGTCCTAGCCATGTTCACTGTGTGAAGCCTTAGGATAGATGATTATTAATTTTGGGCACTATGAGTGACCCCAATGTATGTAAAGTATTTTGCTTTGAATTATTAGATTTGGATTAGGGTTGCTAGTTAAGTTGTAAACTTGCTTTGGGAGTTAATAATCCCACTTTCTTTTAAATTGTTGATTTTTGTTAATAAGTCTCTTAATCACAAGGGTTTAGGGTCACATGTGAGACCCTTGGGTGGTCCCCACACCCTCTACCCTTGTGCCAAAATGCAAAACCCGAAATTAGGGTATTTTGGGCATTTTTGGGGACCCCTTTGTAGCTTGGGAGTCCCCCTATCACAAAAATGAGCCCTTGGACCCTACCTAATGGGTAGGGGGGCTTGTTTTCAAGGCTAGAGGGAGTTTTCCCTCCCTTTCTACCCTTGTTTTGTCACATCCATGTAAGGGATGTGGATTTGTGTGTTTATCAAAAGTTCAACTAGTTTTGTCTTGCTAACATTTAAGGGAATTTGGGAGAAGAGGGCAAAAAGATAATTTTACCCTTTCTCTCTTTTGTTTTGGCATCTTTGACCATGAGGAGGGAGAGGGGTGACACATGTCACCCCCTCATTTGTGAGGATGCTTGTTTGCTCCTCTTCAAATTCTCATTCATGGGAAAGGAAAGGGACTTTTTTCTTTGGATTTTCTTGCTTGGATGCTTGGGTGATTTGGAGCTTGGGATTTGCTTGGAGCTAAGAGTGGAAAACTTGAAGTTAGGAAGCTTTTTGGAGAGCTTTCCTTGAGGTAGGCTCTTAGATCTTATTGTTGTGTTGCTTTATTTTAGTTGATAGATTGATTGCTTGAAAATGTTATTGTTGAATGTAGCTTGTAGTGTTGTTTGTGTGTTTTTACTCCCTCCATCATATGGCATGATGGAGTTTTGGAGTGTGGGGGAAGAGAGAGGGAATTTTCCCTCTCAATCCTCAAGGCTTGATGGCCAAGCCTTGTAGGACCTTATTGTTTTTCCCCTCAATGGTTGAGGTGGGGAAGTTGATTCATTTGGCTTGAATCTCCTTCCCCATCCTTGGTAAGGAAACCCCTTTTGGGGTTTGAAAATCCTTCCAAGGAGGACTTGGAGAAAGGGGGAGGAATAAGGAGGGTCTTGTTTTGAATAAGGAGCAATAAGGAGGTTAAGAAGATGTGTTTAATGTGCAAATAATATTGATGCTTAATTTTGGAGAACTTTCTCCTCTCTTCCCCATTTTTGGAGGATGAACATGGGTTCTCCTCCTTGTAAGTTGGAGTCTTGTGTTGTTGTGAATTTTATGTTTGTATGCTTGTTTCATTGTTGTTTTATCCTCCACCTTGTGCAAGTTTTAGTAGCTATCCTCTTTCCCATGGGCTTGGGGGAGGCTAGCATGCATCCCAACCTTGGGATAGGCATGTGATGATGCCTATGGTTGGGTGGCAAACAAGCTCCTTCTCCTTGTTGGATCTCTTGCAGGCATGAAGGATGTATCTCAAGCTTGGAATCTCTTGTCATCTTGGAGCACTTTTTCTCCTTCACCTTGTTGGCATTCCTTTGTTTTTGTAACTCAACTATGGCTATTTGAAGGGTGATCAACCTTTTTGCAAAGTATCTTCTGGTGGTGTGGAAACCACTTGCAAGAAATTTTTTCCTTTATTTGTAATTTAAAGGCCTTACTTCAATCTTGGGAAATAGTTGCTAAGTTGTTCCCTTTGTGTTATTGCATAGTTTGCATGGAGATGTATTGAAAGTTATGTAAAGAGCAATGAATGAAATATAGCTTGTGATTGTATGTAGTCTCCTTTTGAAATGAAAGAAAATATATATATGTGAAATTATGCCTTCTTGTTGATATGTATGCATTCCATGTTGTAAATCTCTCATGTTAAGAATATGAATTATTCTTTATTGACATTTGAAAAGAAAGTTGTTCTTGTTTAACCATGGAAGAAACTAATTCACTTGTAAAATGCTCATATCCAGTTTTGGATTACCATAGTTTTAGAAATCCGTCTTTTATTTCGTGCAAAGGAATATATTCTTTGGTTTTTTTTTATTACAAAAGACAAAACTATATTTCTCTTGTTTTAGAAAATGAATTATCTTGTGGTGACATTTTAATATATAGATTTATATTTTTTTTACAAAAGAGATATGTTCATATAAACTCGAAAAATTCCTTTGAATATATATATATATATATATATATATATATATATGTATACATATATATATATGTATATGTATACATATATATGTATATGTATATGTATATATATATAGATATATATATATATATATATATAATATATACATATATTATATGTATATATATATTATATATATATATATATATATATATATATATATAATATATATACATATAATATATATATATATATATATATATATATACATATACATATACATATACATATACATATACATATATGTATACGTATACATATATATATAGTATACATATACATATATATATATATATATATATATGTATGTATGTATGTATGTATGTATGTATGTATGTATGTATGTATGTATGTATTTAAAGTATATTATTTACACTGCTATTTTAAACACAAATCATTTGTTTATATGGCAATATATATATATATATATATATATATACTTATTTATTTAGATAAAATGATTTATTTATATAAATAAATATAATATATAAAACTTAGAATAAGAAATTTTATTTAAACCAAACGTATATATTTTTTAAAAAAAAAAAAAAACCTAAATGGTGGGGGTTCCCCCACCCCTGCGCCTCAGACAGATTTATGCAGACAGCCGGCTGGCCGCGGCCCTGACCCACCCCTCTCCAAACCCTGCCCCCCTTCGACTCCGCCCCCATAAGCCTCAACCTGCGTCCCGCCTGCGCCACGCCCCCTCGTCGCTTGCCCCCCCCGGCCGCTTGCTTCTAAGCTTGCCCGGCCTGCCGTGCCCAATCCAGGCCCAAGCCCGCCTCACTTTTGTGTTCAAAGCCAAACAAAATGAAAATGTATGTGTTAAAATAAATAAATAAATAAATAAGTAAAGATATATATATATATATATATATATATATATATATATGATTTCATTGTTTTCAATTTCTTGCTTGAAGAGATAAAGAAAACAAAAGAGTAAGAATGGAGAAAATAAAATGAAAGAAAGAGATAAAAGAAAAAGGGGATATAGATATCTAGGGTAAAATTTAGGTCAAATGAGATCTAGGGTTGAGATTAGGCAGATCTTAGGGCTCACATGTAAGCCTTCACACCTTTAGTCATGAGAATAATGATGGAGATGGTAGATGAAATGTAAAGGGGTGTGGATTTATTTATTTATTAATTATTCTTTCTTTTGGGACACTAGTAAAATTAAAATATAATTAAATAATTAATTTCGAGTTAGGGTTAGTGAACAATTTAGATTGGAAAAATTTAATGGTATGAAATTAGTAGTTACCAGGAAAAGTTACAAAAGATGTATTAGTATTTAACTAAACACTTCAAAAAAAAAAAAAAAATACCCTAAACTTCTAAATCGCGATTGATGTGTTTTTTTGACGTCCTAGAAGGGGCATTACATCTTGATATCAGAATCTTGCAAAGGAGTTTCCAGCAAATTCAGTTTCAGCACATCCTTCAGGAAGGAAACAAAGCGGTGGACCACTTGGCTAACATCGGAGTTCTCCTTGAAAGTCAACAAAGCTAGAAGGACAACTTCCCAACTCGATCTCCTCCAAATTATCAAGAATGACCTCTCTTCCTAACATTGGCTGGTGGAAGGGTGAGCTGACTTGGGTGTCAGCAATGCCTTTATGGACTTCCCAAAAGGCGGCGGTAATAATTCTTCATTTATTATGAAAATACCTTTGGCGCTGAAACATTTGAAGGAGAGATGTGTCATGATGTGGAGGATTTCCTCACGCATGGTGCAATTCCTCCCTAAATCATATTATGTACTAGCGGAGGGTAATGATGTTGAAGCGGACAACTCCCATGCTCTGGGCGGGCTTTTTAAGGCCCTCCAACGTCCCCTCTTTCGCACTCTTTCCAAACCTCTCAATAGTATGGGTGGCCAACTGAAACGAATAGAGCCTGCCTCCTGCGACATGGTTAAGGATGACGAGGAGGTCTGGAACATCTTATTGGAAAATGGTATCACCACTTTTCTTGAGAGAATGGCGGGCTACTCGGCCTTGGTCTCGTACGCTGCAATGGCTTCCTGGTCAAGGGGCGTGTCCAGATTGGTAATATGTATTTTACTATCTCCACCAATGTAATTGCTGATGCCATGGGTCTCCCAGCCACCGACGATATTTATTTCAAGTGCTCACTACATGCAGAAATGTAGGATTTCATCGCTCCAGGTGAAAATCCTATCAAATATCTCTCAGGGTACACTCGCGATTCTCTACGCCTCCCCCATGGAACAGAGTTGCTGAAGTCATCATGTGATATTTCACCATTGACGGCCACTATCATCTGGTCTACGGCCCCCACTTTTTTATCCTCTCGCATCTGCGTTGGGGAAAAAAGATCAACCTGGCTACCTTCCTCTATCAATCCTTAGAGCATTCTATTCAACTAGCTCGAGATGGGGAAGGAGCAATCCTTCATCAGGGCTTACTGTACTTGTTATTTTCCATTACTGCCTCACATGCTGATTTAGTCTACTTTCCCCCAAAATGGATCACCATCGCCGTTCTCCATCGCCTTCCCCCTGTCCTTCCTCCGCCTCCCTCTTTCTTCCGTGGGACGCAGCTTGCCGCTTGCACATTTCCTCTGATTCCGACTCGGATGTCACCATCCTGGGCCCATCTCACGATGGTTCCAACCCCTCTACTCCCCTACTTTCCCCCACTTCATTTATGCATGTTCTTTGGAGGGTGCTGACACCAGTATTAAGGTGATCTCCCTTGTCTCTAGCCCCGATACTTCTCTTGTCGATGACATCCTGGGCCTTGCCAAGCTTTACCCTGACTCCCCGCCTCGGAGCAGATTGAGACGAACCAGCCTGTTGAAGACCCCAACTCTCAGAAAGTTGGGGACATTTTGTCTTCTTGACGACAAAGAACCTCATGCTGACACCTTGAAGTCTCCTTCGAATATGGATGCAAATCCTGCTGAGCCTGTGGTTGCTGACTCCCAGAGGGATGAACGCAAAGTTGAATTGGTGTCCTCTATATTAAACAAGCTCCAACGCGCCTTCAATGCCCTGAAGGCCTGGGAGGTTTTCACTGATACTACCAGGAACGCCATTGCCAGAGACTGTTCGGAGCTCATCACCCTTGTGGATCAACTTGCTGAGGATTCGGGATCTCCTAGAGCTAGAAATGTTGTCACTGAACTGAAAAAGCTCATATGATGCTCTCCTCTTTTCTCCACTTTGCCTTTTTCATTATCCTTTTTGGAATCTTCTAGGGTACTTTTCTTCTATGTTTTATTTTGCTAAATCTTGCCTGATGGGCCTTTTTGTATAAGGTTGTGGGACCTTCTAAAACCCTCCTTTTACCCTATATATTCCAAAAAAAAAAACATTGTAGTGCATCTATTTTAAGCCCTCTAGTCACTTAGTTAAAGCACTATTAAATTGTTTGTCAGTTTAAGGTGCCAATAATTGGGTCTTACACAAGTGAAAGAAATAAATTTTTTTAGAAAATGGGGAAATGGACTTTACTATCTTTTAGTTTTATTTTTATGGTATTAAGGTTTGCTATGAGACAATGTTTAATTTGTTAGATAAGATGAAGCCAAGAATGGAAAGTTGGAAATATAAATGTTGGACTTAGATGTCAAAACTAAATATTTACACGTCCCACACCTATTCCATGGCTCAAATTGTCTTTTTCGAACAATAGATGTTACATGTGCTCCACTTCATTGTCTTGATCTCACTCGCATTATGTATGTGAGTGCAATTTACACTTAAAGAGGCTAAAAATAATAGACAAAATACAATAGATTTGAGTTCGAAACCCAACCTCAATGCTAATGTTTTTTGTCGCATCTCAATTTTATACTCACCTACTTGCATAAAGAAAACCCCACAATTCATAGAGTACACATGGAGGTATAATGCAAATAGTAAAACTATGATAATGAAGACAATCACATTGATATTGCGGTAAGATTAAGGATAATGATCTCTGAGTCGGATCTGCTAGGGTTTATTTTTAATAAAATTGTCATTCCACGGCCTTTTTGGCTCTGCTAGGGTTTCTTTTTTGCAAACTTGTCATTCCGTGGCCTTTTAGGGCTTTGCGGGAAATTAATACCATCATTTTTTCTAGGGTTTCTCGCTCTCTGGGTGCCCTATATAATGTCCCCTCCCTCTTCATGCTCGGTTGTTACAACTATGGCTGGAGATAGTGGAGATTTGAGTAATGATGTCGCCTGCGAAACGTCCTCGGAAGTTTTCCTAAAGGTCTTCCATGAGGTAATGTTTCTCCTCCTGATGTGGTTTTACCTGTTCCTAATTTTAATGTTGTTTGTCAATGGTTGGAACAATTTTGTCTTATTGGGTATTTCATGGGTCGAATCCCCTCTGAAAGCATGCTTAAAACCTGGGTTAATTCGGTTTGGATCCCTCATGGGGTCAAACTCGACAACGTCTCTAAATCTGACCAAAGGATTCTTCCTTTTTCACTTTTCTGACCCAACCAATGCCCCCAACATTTTGGCCTAACAAGCCACCTGGTATGTTCGCAACTCTTTGTTGGTCTTGTCTCCATGGACCAAAGACTTTGTGGTTTCTAAGTATGTTGCACTTAAAGTGCCCATATGGGTAGAATTTCCGGTCTACCTTTGCCTTGTTTTCATTTCATGCACTGATCATTGCCTCTTCTATCGGGCAAGAGTGGTCCGCCTCAACCAGCAATTTTACCATGCTCATCTGTAGAAGCATGTTTGTGTAGAGGTTGATCTCTCTCGAGACTTGAAATAATTTGTGGAAATTCAAATGGGAGATAATAGATATTCCCGATGTATTTTGTATATCAAGTTTGCCTAACACTTGCTTCCGTTGTCAAGCCTCTAATCATAAGATCAAGGACTATCCTCTTTATGTCCCTCGTAATCATCCAGTTGCCAAAGCAACCCCGAACCAAAAAACCCTACAAGAGAACGGTTGGAAAGAAATGGGGGTTGGAAAATAAGAATAAAAATTAGCAACCCAAGGCGCCTCGGTTCGATCGGTTAGTGTTAGCCAATTGCATTAAAGAACAACCCCATAGCCCGCAAGCTAAGGAGCCAATATTTGCTTCTGCTAAGGAACCAACTACTACTACCAACTCATCTTTCTAGTTACCAAAGTACTCTAGCATGCCCAAGGCGGCCTCTTGGTTCTCATGGACCAAACCAATTATGTTTCTAATTTCACCATGCCGCAACCATTGTCATTATTGCTAATAGGTAGTTCACAGGGGCCATACAAAAGGCCCCGAAGTTCTCCTCGCATCTCTCGGACCATATCCCGACATGCACTATGGAATCAATAAGAGGAGTACAACATCGAATACGCTAAGTGGAAGAAAATTGATTTACAGGATGTCTTTACAGCATAACATCACGTACTTCTGCAAAAACCAATTTGACGCTCTTAATGGCTTGGATGCTGGAGGCATGGCTCTTGACCAATGTCTTCCATGAATTGCTTATCTTAGAATGTTCAAGGTCTTACAGACTCTTGTCACAAATATATTGTTCGTGAAACTTGGCAAAGATTTTTCAATTTAGATGTTTTGTTTTTGTAGGAGGTGAAAATTACAAGTTTTTCAATTACAAATGGTTTGTAAATCCTTCCGCCCGAAAGCTTGGCCTTTTTCAAGAATCATGAAGTGGGGTGGTTTGTAAATCCTTCCGGTTTAATTTCCCTTTTTTCTCCTAAATGGCGGCCTTGTTTATTGACCATGGTATCGACCCCACCAACCATGCCATATGGGTCCTATTTAATATTGATAGTCACCCTTTTGGCCTCATTAATATTTACACCTCTAACGATGCGGCCGAAAGGGCCGATTTTTGGCAGTGGATAACATGCACCATTCCTAATGCTTATTGGGTCATAAGTGGTGATTTTAATATGGTTGAGTCACCTACTAACAAATGTGGCCACCTACCAATGAGGTGGACAACTAGTGAAAGGGAGATGGTTTTTCATGCGTAATAATAAAGTTGGGTTTATCGACCCTAATGCCTCTCGCACTCCCACTTCTGAAGCATGGTTCACTTGGTCCAATCTCCGAGGAGGATTGAATCGTGTTCTTAAATGGCTTGACATAGCTATATTGTCATCTCAGATTATTTTGATTTTGACAACATTTATTCCATGCCAGTGGAGGTCATGCCTGACTTTGTCCTTTCGGATCACTCCCCCATTCAATTTTGTATCACTTGGCATGATAAGCATGCTTTTTGTCATAAAGGCCAATTCTTTCTTAATATTTCCTTGATGCAACATGGGCCCACACTCAATCATATCAAGCATGTGTGGAACTTGGCTCCTTGGCCTAGTCATTGTCAGTACTTTCATCCACCTATGTATGCTTGTTGACTCAAAGGGAGGGGAGGATGTTATGACTTGAATTACTAGATTCCTCAGAATCATGCTAGACAAATTGGCCAAAATTCATCTCTGCTCATACTCCACCAACACTTCAACTCTTAGCCGAGCGGTGGTGGCACTTCAAGGCAACCCCTTCTTTGAAACCCTACAACTTCAAGTTGCATCGCTTCACCAACAAATTCAAATTGCTGATAACTACAATGTTGGGAGCTCAAATCCATTCTCGGATGTATTGGCTTAAAATTGCGACCGAGTTTCAAAATAATTCTTTCTTTCTCTTAGAGACAAAAAACCTTCTTAGTGAATTCAAGCCATTCTTGATGGCAGAACTAGGATCACTAACTTCCAGCTCATGCTACAAGCATTTGTGTGACATTACAAGTTGGTCTTTCAAGCTCAACAACCTTCTACAAACCATCAAAAGCCCTCGAACAATGTTTGGTTGTTGTATCGTGCAAAATTTCCCATGCTCAGAAGGTGGTTTGTGGCCGAATGATCACCATTGATGACCTCCACAATGTAGTCATGCAAATGGTCAATGATAAGGCTCTAAGATGTGATTGCTTCCCTTGCGAATTTTACAAAGCCTTGTGGGATTTAATCGATCAAGACCTTTTTCAAGTCTATCTCGAGGGGTTTCAGAACCAATCTTTGGGATCATGTATCAATAAAGGAAATATTAAATTCATCCCGAAACCAGGGGATCCTAAGAAAATTACTGTTGGCAGCCTATCACTTTGTTGAATGTCTCCTACAAGATAATTGCCAAAGCGCTAGCTATGAGACTTCATAATATTCTCCCAGTTATTATTCAACCGGAACAAACTAGGTTCATTCTAGGGAGGTACATCCTGGAAACATCATCATTGTTTGGGAAGGCATGGAATGGGCCTGCAGATCGAATCAATTTGCTATGTTCATAAAAATTGATTTTGAGAAAGCTTATGGTCGGATTGAATGGCCGTTTATCCTTGCCATGCTTCAAGCCCTTAGCTTTGGCCATGTTTTCATTCAATCGTACATAATGCTTTTTGTAGATGCCTCTACCCAAATCACTATCAATGGTCTCGCCTTAATCCTTTGGATTGTTCCGATCTATTCGTCAAGGGTGTTTATTAGCACCTACACTTTATGTGCTTCATGGGCCGAAAGTTTTGGATATTTGTTGGCCCACACCAAATCTCAAGGGCTTGTTAAATGAATATTGTTGCCTTATGTAACCAATTCTCAATTGCTTAATGGTCACTTCACGATGATTCCTTTCTCACACTCATTGAGAACGAATCCAATATCCACAATGCCATGCACTGCCTTGATATCTTCTATTTAGCATCTGGTTCTTCCATTCAATGGCAGAAAACCCAAGGTTACATCGACATTTCTTCCTCCCATCGCCTACTTGGTTGACTCTTTTGAATGGAAGATCCTTGCACATGGTGAAATGTTTAAATTTATGGGCATCCCTTTTGCCTTTCAAGCATCGCCAGTCGAGCTATGGCAATATGTTATCCAATGGGTGGCCAAAAAAATAGATTATTAGATTACTGCACTTCTCTCCTCGGCAGAAAATTCCAAATCTACTCCAAAGTTATGGCAGCCACACATGTTTATTACTCCTCATGTTGGGTGCCTTCCAAAGCCTCCATTTAGAAGCTTGAAAGCTCCTCAAAGCCTTTCTCTAGACCAAGGCTTCCACTGAAAAGGTTTTCATTGTGTTGGTTAGGAGATATGTTGCCTTCCCCGCAACTCGGGGGGCTGGGCCTTATTGACATTCAATGACAAGGGCGGGCACTCTGTGTGAAATGGATTGTTAGATGCATCCAAGGCCAAGAAGCGTGGAAAGTGCTTCGCGCCATGGCATCAAAGAAGGATCACCTTACAACTACCCCGTATGGAAAGGCTTGGGGTTTATCAACCTCATTATTTCTCTGGTGCCTATGTTATTGCACTTTTGTGCTTAAAAGCATATGGAAAGCATGGGAATGCATCAAACCATGGATTTAATGGAAGGTGATGACTTTCTTAATGGGCTATTCATTAACCAACATTCTCTCTCGGTGCTCAGGTGATATTTCGTGCTTAGGATAAGTGTCTACCAGAGGTCCTAAGGATTCCTATTCTCAAACTTTTCAAGCGTGGTATTTGCACCATTCAAGATTTATTCTCAGAAACAATCTCAATCCCGGTATTCCCGGCTTGAGTTTAAAACTTGATTTCGGTAACCAACCAAGATCTCGCCAGATCACTGAAGTGCTCAATTTGGTCCCTAACCACATGTTGCATAAGATTTATGTGCGCTCTTCTCGCCCCGTGGATGATTGGAAATGGTACATGTTGATACCCCATTTTGAAATTATTTACCCAAGAAAGGCTACCATCGCTTGCGCCTCATTTGCCCATGGTTGAAAAATTCAACACTTGGTGGGGGATTCAATCCACTCTTTGTCCTCTCCCGGGAGCAGTAATTTGACACTATTTGGTCCATTTGTGTGGAACCTAAAATTGCCCACTTTTTGTGGTGCCAGAAGTGTCCCATTTTTTGAAGACACTTGGCCTATCTTTCCTCATGGGCCTTTAGGATGTCAGTAAGGGGAAAACTATGCTAGTAATTGAATGATATTGCCTAGAGAGTGATTTTTATCATTTGTCATTATAAAGCAATATTCATTTAATTATTAGTTCTCATTTTTATCATGGATATTAAGTGGTTTTTCCACTTATTTGTATTATTGCTCATAAATAATATTTATTGAGCAATTAATGTAATTTATTATTTAATTTAATTCCCAAAAATATAAAATTAAAAGGGAATTAATTAAATAATATTAAGTGGCTTTTAATGTCAAAAAGACCCTTAGAAAGGGGACGCCACACATAGAGGGGAAAATAAAATAAAAGGGGAAATTATAAGCATGCCTTATAATTTCAAATTATGGTTTTCCCTCCAAAAGGGAGTCGCTCCACCCTAGGAGAAATCTATAAATATATGTTTTGACATTGAGGGAAGGGTTATGTTGATGAATCTATTGATTTCACTCCATGCTTGGAGTAATGGGATGTATGCCCTAACTCTCTCTCTTTCATTGTAAGCTTCATTTGGAAGCCATTGTTGAAGATATTGAAGACTCACTTATTCTATTCATTGAGCTCTCTAGTGTTGATGTGTGTTTTATGCATTATTACTCCATTAGAAGATTGGCGCATTTATTTAGAGTGAAACATGCATGTTATTGATGAATGTTGAAGAGTTTTAGAGTGTTCTATGATCTGATTTTTAATGCTGCAATTAATTCCAGCTATGGCGACTTGTGTTGGGTCATGTTTTGGCATGTCTTAAGGGTGAACAAGTTAAATATATAATCTGATCTGTTTTGGCATAATTTTCCAAGTGTAGGACTGTTATTTGGAGGGTTTTGAAGCATAGAAAGAGTTGATAATAATTTATGCCATTTACTCTAACCCTAATAACTGATTTTTGATTTTGGGGACTGCTTTTGGAGGGTTTTCAATGGTCTAAAAATTTAGATTAATTTGCACTTTATTTCATGGCAAAATACAAAGTATTGAGCGAGTTATGAATTTTCCAAGTTCAAATTGCCTATGAGCAATATTTAATTATCATGTGCTAGGGTTTCATCTACATAGTTTCAAATTCCGTGGTTGATTTGCATGTCGTCTACTCATAAAAAAATTGTGTTCTATAACTTGTTGGAAAGCTAAAAATATGAAGAATCTTTTGGCATTGGTTTGATGGAGAAATATTGAGTAGCAAAGGAGTTATTAATTTTTGAAGTTTTCAGCTAGATCTATGTATTTATTAATTAATTACTGATGTAATTAATTTTAGATTTGAAGAGATTAATTTTCTAGTTGGTTCTCCCATCTAATCCACCACCTTGGCTCACTCCAACCTCATTTGGTTGTGTCAAGCTAACATTGGATTATTTGAGGTCAAACTATGAAGGTTTAGTCCTTCTAGAGTCGATTTAATAAATTAAATTACAGATTTGGATAAGATCCCAAAAGGGGATATTACAGTGCATTATACACCAAGGTCTTCTGTGGGGTCTTGACTTGTTCAAATTGGGGTCCAGCTCCCAAGTGCCCATTCTATGG
The DNA here is from genome assembly GCA_018340775.1 of Taxus wallichiana var. yunnanensis. Classification (NCBI taxonomy): domain Eukaryota; kingdom Viridiplantae; phylum Streptophyta; class Pinopsida; order Cupressales; family Taxaceae; genus Taxus; species Taxus wallichiana. The sequence continues at coordinate 347,643,261 of CM031234.1, read as the reverse complement.
CCACTTGGAAACTTTAATGCACCTCTTTTGGTTTTTCTCGAAAGCACAACTTGCTTGGAATTGGATTCATTCATTTTTCTTTCCTCTTAAACCCCACTGCTTTACTTGGCAGAATGTCCTTTTAGGAGATAACCCCAATCTTCTTCTTATGTTCACCCAGATTTGACATGATTTCAGAGAGGAAATTTTGTTTTGGATATGGTAAGAAAGAAATGTTTTTTTCTTTGTTAATTTTGACAATAATCTATGTATAACAAGTCTATGATTATCTCCAATGTGTTACTACAGATTCAAGTCCAAGCTAATAAGGTGGACCTGGAGGTGGATCACATGCAGACTCTATTAAGGCACTGGTGGATGCCTCGTGCAATATCACCCGGAGCCACCCTCGCCATCTCGGCGCTCCTCGCCGCATGGCCATGGTGGTTGTCTCACCATTCCCATCGACGTTCTTCCAATCGAGCTCGTTGCTCGCCTCCGTCATCAAAATTGAAGAAGCCACTCGCCACCATCTTGTCAAAAGGATGGGGTTCCCTACTCATTAAGCACAGGGGGTTCACCTATTTCCCCGAGGCACGCACACTGATAGCTAGAATTTGACTCCGCGTCACCGCCGCCTCCAAAAATTCCCCCACCTCTCTCTCGTCATCCCCACTAAGGAGGAGGTGGAAAAGGAAAAAGAAAATCCCACATGTTGGGATGCTCAGGATGTCGAAAGGACCTCCCAAGCTCGGGCCGGCCGGGTGATAATGATCCTCTCACTTTGGGAATGTTAGTAGTTCTTTGCTTAATTTTGTACTTTGATGTTTCCTACACGTTGCCTAGTTTGTCTATTATTCTCCTAGGCTCACCTAGTTGGTTCATTGCTTTTTTGTTTGTGGTTTTGGGGTGTGATCTCTTACCGCCCGCTTTTTTTTCTTTGAAAGTTATCTTGTATCTTATTGCATTAATATAATATAATATCCACTTTTGTGTGTACAATATGGTTTGGATGCAAAGTGAAGGTGACTTGTATTTGTATTGCATTACAAGTGGGTTTTGTATGTGTATGTGTGTGTGTGTGTGTGTGTGTGTGTGTGTGTGTGAACACTTTACTTTTATATGTAGGTTGGAACCAAGATTTGGGAACACTATTGTGGGTATGATGTAGGTAGGAGGGTGCACATGCGTTGTACGCCATGTGACAGCTGTGTGTTACAAAGTCTTTGCTCCTCTCCCTTGCATGCTTTTACATTCTTTGTATATCTCATTCTCACGTAGCGTTCAAACGTAAAAGTTGGTAAGATTTACGCAGATCTTTGATGGCACGAACTCTTGACATTGCCATGAATGTTAGTCCTTGACGGTCAACATTTCGATGTCTATTATGGCCTTGTCAAGAGTTAGGCCTTGTGATTTGTGGATGGTGAGGCCCCAAGACATTTTTAGTGGGATTTGGCAATGATTTCCACATGTGACAGAGGTAGGGGCAAGTGGGTTGGGTTGAGTATGTCCCATGGGGCCCTTGGTAGTGTCTGAAGTTGACAACAACAAAGGATGGAAAGTCTGGTGGGTGTGATTCTGGATTGTACACCACATCGATCACTTGCCCGAGTGCACCATTAACCAATCCTGAGCTAACCCACAAGTTAGATGTCAACATGACCTCATGTCAGTGCATAGGAACACTATTGGCTCTAGTTGAGTGTCGTTGATGTTTGAGTCAGAGTTATGTTTGCTTTGTTCTGCGATGCTCCTTGCAATTAGCACGTGTAAGGATTTTAGCATTTGTTTATTGTGCTTTCTTGCGAGGTCCTTTGTTGCAAATAGGTGCTTCTCAGTTGTGAAGTTGGATTGCTCTGAGGTAGACATGCATGACTTTGTACGTGACATGAGAAGAGACCAATCCTTAATGGTTGCTTCTACATTTCTGATGTTGGTCAACATTTCTCTGAATTCAAGTTGTGTCGGGTTCAATCCTTGTTGCCTGAAGTTTGTGTCCAAGGTGATCACTGTATCAAAAGCATGCCAAAGGGAGCTGCCTATTTTGTTGCCTACATATAATGGTACATCATTGACCGGAGGGAGTTGGCCTAAGTCACCCACCAAAATCATTGAACAATTTGAATGCGTGGTTATTTTGTTGGGGGAATGCCTCACGAAGTCTTTTGTTGATGTTGTTTAACATTGTAGGACCTATAAAGCTCATTTCATCTATGAGTATGTATGTATGGCACTCATACGCTCTTGGAAGATTGTTAGGGCTTGGCCTTCAAGAGGTTTCATGTCGGAAATGGGTATTCGAGGGAAGAATGTATAGTAGATGATTTTATGTTGAATGCAACAATACTTGTTGGGGCTAGTACAAGAATGGAAGATTTAAATTTTCTTGTGATATTTTGAAGCCCATTTCTATGCATTGTATGAGGTATGATTTTCTTGTACTAGTGGTTCCTTGAATGATCATCTTCAATGGTGGGTGTTTCCCTTGTTGAGTTGCATGGGAAGTACAATTGAGTATGCAAGGTGTTGTTTTGATGATAGTGGGAGAGCGTCTAATTGGGTAGGTGGAGAAACAAGTGGTAGTGCATTTTCATTGCATGCGTGCAAGGTCTATGAATTTAGGTGCACTTTTTTGTAAGGCAGTAGGGATGGAATGCACCTTCCAATTGTGGTTAATGTCAAAGTCATGAAGGCCTATCATGTCTACATCATCAATTGTTGTATTGAGTGTTGGGTGCATGTGTGCTATATGCTCCCATTCAAATAGTTTATGCATGCAGTGGATTGATCCTCGTGAGTTATTATCATCACTTTGCTTGTTCCAATGTTTTTTTAGAGTAGTAGTGGCTCTATGTACATGTAAAGGGACGTAGGAGTTTTTCATTTTCCCCATTGGTTAGTTATTTTAGATGTAGTGATGTCGATGTCTGTTTGGATATGTCGAAAGGGTTTATAAAGCAGAAGCTCTAACCAACAAAAATCCTCATAGTGTATCGCATCTGGGGGGGACATCACTATATATCGGGGAATACATGGACAACAACATGGGTTCTTCTTTGTAGCCACTGAGTAACTTTCCTTTGGTTGTTGTAGGACCAGAATGAGTGGCCTCAAAGAGGGAGGTGTTCTCCAATTGTAAAGGGTATTTTATGTATGCATCTATGAATGAAGGGAATTGTATTGTGTTTCCTACATTTGTGAGGACACGTTTGAATACCTATTTTACCGATAATAGGGTAATGAATGTATGACTACAACTGGAGAGGGGGAGTTTTAGTAACATGTGACATGTCTCCTGTGCACCAATGTCCCGATCAACAATAGTTTCTGAAAGGAATTTGTTGTAGGCGGCCTTTGCAGGGTGGTCGATGCTAACTTCATTAGATATCCATGTCAACATGTGATGGTAGCTTTCTGATTTCTTCTCTACTTTGGCTGCATATTTTGCAATGTATTGTAAGACTGCATGTCGTGACACAACAAGGTTGATAATCAACATTGGCTCGCCATAGTGCCAACATGTCTGAGTTGTGTATGTTGACCCGTGCATCATTGCATGTAGGGGTGTACTTTTTTACCTGTTTCATCTAAGCCCAAACTCAAATACTCTTGGAGTGGCCAAGGGGCTTTATATCTACATTGAAGTGTCCCATTTTTTTTTTGCAAGGTTGCCTCACTACATTTTGTGTGTCGTTGCACTGCGGTTCAACAAGTTTTCATAGTCAGTTGCTAGGGTTGTTTGTAAGTATCCCATATGTGTCTAACAAGCATGGGTCATCTTCATGGGAATGATGTATCCCATATTTTCCACTCTCAAGGCCCCTTGGATTCCATGCAGTTACTAATTGGTCGAAGAAAGACTTTGCCACGTCAAGTCAAGTTGAAGGGGGTCATCCCAGTCTAGCACTTCCATGTTTGGTGCATTTGGAAGCCATATAAACCCGTGGATATGAGCCGAGCCTCTGTGTTTCCATTCATACATGTATTTTCACAAAGAGGATCCATGTTGGAAAATGGGGTAGGGGTGGTATTTTATGAAAAGCTAAGTGGTAGTGAGCTCACCTGTACCAGTAGTCTGTGTAATGCATTTTTTTTTAAGCACCTCCTCGCAAAATATTGTAAATTTTTTTCCATGTATGTAGACACGATATGGGGGTGCATGTTCAAGTTCATGTTTCTCCATTGTTGGCCAGTTGTTGTGGGTGGTGTAGGGGATCCTGGCATTTCTCTGTGTAAATTTGGCCACTTAGTATCTACTGCACTTAAAGTGAAGAAAAGCGTAGGGCTTTCTAGTTGGGTTATCATATCTGTGAGTTCATGTCTGTGCTTGCACCAAAATGATTTAGTTCCTCACAAATTAGACCCAAAGCGCATTAGTTGCTCTGTAATGTGGGCATCTGGAAAGTGCAAGTTGTTGGCGTAACATTGAGACCGTGGTAGGAAAGTTGTCCCCTATATTTTTTTGTGAAAACAACAGATGTTGTTTGGCTTCTGTGGCACAACATAATGTTGAGAATGAAGTAGCGAAAGCGTGGATGGCTTCCAAATCTTATTATCATGGTAACACATTAGGTGCAATGTGTATTCATGCATGTGAACCCTTTTGATACGTGTTTGGTGGAACAATGCAATCCTTGTAGGGAACAATGTTGGAAAAGCCATAGAGAGCAAACCCTCGGTGTTGTATTCGTTGACTGCAGGATGAACCAATGTGTGGCCACTCAATTGATTGTAGTGGAGTTTGGTTCTTGCCTTGAATGAAAGTTGTTATTTGGTCAACTTCAAGTGGTTGGAGGGAGGGAGGACACAAAAGATGATGTTTTTCACTCATGGGTATGTGGTGGGGAACATGGGAGAAGGTCTACTTTTGATTCCGCTTCAACATTATCTGGGATAGTTGAATTGAAGTGTGGTAGGGAAGTAGATATATCAATACTGTGAGGTGGTAGGGAATGTAATGCATTGTGGTCTAGGACAACATCCTTGTAGTAAGGGTCATGAGCTATTTTGAATTGTAATGCAGCTAAAACACGAGATCTACTTACAAAGCATTCATAAGCTTTATTTGTTGCTCCAATTCTTCTGATAATTAAGATGTCCAAGTCTACGATGCATCCGAGGCAAGTGTTTAGTTATGGATGAAACATCTTGGGGAAGCATATGGTGTGGCCCCTATATTTGTATTGACCACCTATAGCGTGAGTCACTTGCAATATTGGGTTGACCCTTGTTATCAACATTTCCTCAACTTGTGTAAGTGAGGATAGAACCTTAGGTTGCGGGCCTGGGTCCATGTTATTCCAACTTGAGAAGTGGTGATCATATTTTTCAACAATGCATCTACGATAGTATATTGCCACCTTTGTAAACCCTTGTATGTATCCCAACATATAATTCATTACAACATGAACATGTGGTTGGAGGTGGGAGGTGATCTAATCTTTGGCGGAATTGGCGTTGTGTATCTTGAAGTGAATGTCGATCTAGAGTGTGTTCTTCGAGAAGGTTGACATGGGTGGCTACATAGGTTGGTGCTGTGTGTTCATCTTTTGTCATTTGATGCAAGCTATATGATGACGATGTTCATTTAGGTTGTTTTTGTTGCTTGCGTACTTCAATCGAGCCTTTGCATTTTTTCGATTATGTCAGGCCTGCGTAGAATGAGAAAAAGTGGAAACAATAATTAGGTATAGAAGATAGTTAATGTATGCAAAAAGTATAAGTACTTTTGTTTGTTTGACGTGAAGTGCAACATTGTATATCAAAACCTCATATTTATGTTTAATAATTTCGATAGAGTTTGCATTCCTGTTAAAGAGTGACTTTTTTACGTGTTCAAGACATGTGAGACCAGAAATTGTGCGTGTAACAAATAGAACCAAACTTGTGAATGCAAACACCTATATGTGGAGTAGGTGATACGGTAAATATATATTGGAAAATTCCTAACATTGTGTGTGTAAAGTATAGTATGTTTTTTGAGATAGTGTAGGATCTTTTTCATCAATACATAGTTATGGGGATGTGAGGAATGCATCTAATGGGGATTCATGCATGTTGAAGGTCACGTCCTTAACTACAGTGACAATAGTGCACTAGGGCTTTCTCTTGTGACTTGTAGACCTCTAGCTTCATGGATATTTTGAACATGTAGCGGTGGAATAGAATTGGCTTAACAACAGGCCAAAACATGTCGGGTGTTGGTGCAAGAAGTTGTAGCTCTTGTGTTGATATACCCATTATCGATGTAGCAACTTCATCAAAAGCAGTTACCCATGTTGTTGTTGTGGCATCCTCAATGATGAAGTGTAATGCATATTTGTAGTCGCAATTAGAGACACCATGCTTGCATTTTTGGCAATACCAAGAGGAGTTTGCAGTTAGCTCAAGTTTTTTCTTGCATTGGTTGTTGTTAACAATTGATGTGCAAGTTGGATAGCTAAATGAGGACATATTCATGTGTATAATTGTTGTTGTGGTGGAGAAGGTGAGTGTTTTACCTAGGTTGCGAGGAGGATTTTATGCCCATGATATCAGTTTCTTCAATTTTTTCAATACTCACTGAAGGGTATGCATTTGTTGTTGAAGCAAGCGAAGTAAACCATGCACGCATTGTGTGAGCCTCAGTTATATCAGGATCAATGAAGATTTGTGTATTAGGGCCCATGGCTAATGTTGTTCCTTTGAAAGATGTAATTTTTCTCTCTTAATTATAAGAACTGGTCTTACTGGTGTGTATGAAGCACACATTGTTCACTTAGAAGTTTTCCCTCATTGTCACTGAAAGCACCCCATAACATTGCCTCAATACATAGTGTCGAGTTATCACTAAGTAGGACCGTGCGTTTGTGGTTGAAAGTACTATCACTTTTCCTTATAGTGGAGGGGGCAGTAATGGATAGTGCAATAGCGAGGAGGTCAATGGTGGATTTGGCGGGAAAGGAGTTGATTTCTGCTATTGTTTTGAAAATGGAAAAGATATTGAGGTATGTCCACGAGACTGATTTGTACTGAGATTTACAAAGGAGTCCAAGTCTAGGATGATGTCCCAAGGAGTTGTGGAATCGTTGTAATCTTTTTTTGTAGTCCACAAGGTGCCTCCTTTGATTGTGTATGTTTTGCCTAGTTGTATTTGGTTGTAGTAAGAAGTTGCAACTTGGTCAAAAGAAGTCACCACTATATCTGAACTAATTTTTTTGATAATGTCGAAGCTAAATACCTGTCCTGTGCATTTTCCATGCTATATTTGTTTAGGTAGCCTTTTTGATGACCCTTCCTTCAATAGACCAAAGGCTTTGGTAAGGATTTAGTGATTTTATTGGCGTGAGTTGCATGCAGTCTGCAGGGTTCCTTCATGAGCAGCTGGTGCCAAAGTATCAGTGCGGGATGTTGGCATGTTTATGGCCAGTTGGGGAGGCACAACATCGGAGGCAATGGAGCCTGTGATGGTGTTGGTTCCTAAACAATAAAATACAACGTAAATGAATTAGCAAACGAGTTAACGTAAAGTAGTTATCTGGCATACTATAATACATTAAGCGTATGGAAATTTAATGTGCGCTTAGATGTTGTGGGCTTTGTATTCTAAGGATATGAGGGGTATGCGCTAAACCAAAAAGTGTGATGCATGACATGGATAAGGATAATTTACAAAACAAACATTCAACAAAGAATAGTAAACAACGTAGGGTAGGAAAATGCATTTTATTTAACTATAGTGATAGGACGTATGGCGTGTGTTGTCTGTTTAAGAGTAGGGCGGTGTTGGGAACATAATCATGGTGGGAGAAATGCCATAGGAAAGTAAAAACATTCCATACCCTCACAAAAGGGGGCGGTGTTAACCAATTTAATGTCCACATATAGTGTTTTTTTTTAGGACATAAGCACGTAAACATATGTACAATGTGGAAGATGTTCACATAACACAAAATTTTTCATGCTCATTCAAAGTAAAGTAGGAAACATATGTACGGAGAATACAATGTATATCTCATGAAAGGACACTTTACAAAACTTCTATAGGGGTTATAAAATGGAACAACAAGTACAACATATTTATGTAAGCATAGGCTTTTCGAGTCAGTCCTTCAAAAGAGGTTTCGTGGGTTAGCAAAAAGAGGTGGGCATATGTATGAGCATTGCAAAGTTGTAGTAGGGGTGAGGTAGGTGCTAAAATTATAGGGACACAAGGTAAGCATTGAATGCATCTCTAATGTATTGTTCCTCACCAGAGTAGTAGTATTGGTCATAGCCTAATGCATGAAGGAAAGTGTACAATGCTTCAAGGCGAAGGTACGTTGCATCTACCTTATGCATCATGTCTAACACAGATGGTTAAATCACTATCGATAACCATCACTGATGGGATTAGAGACTTTGATATCCTACCAAAATGGTTGAGCATGTAGTTGTAACATAAAGTAGCCAAAGAATGCACATAAGTTGCAAGTGGTGGTTGGACACTATGTATTGAGCTCTGGTTGGTTGCCTAGGTTGTATGAATGAGGGGACCCATTTGAAGCTACCAGATCAATAGGAGGGCTCCCACAATGGCACCAGAGGTATCATCAGATATCGTGATAATGGTTGGACTTCCATTTGGAGTGGCCATAATACCTGAAAATAGCAACAACTTTGTTTAATATAAAGCATGTTTCTACTGACAATTACATAAATACATATACATATATATGTTATGAATTTCAATAATTTGTGTAGTATTGAAGGTGAAAAAAGAGATATTGCAGAATAATATTTTTTGGACGTGATAGAAAGACAACTTGAGTCTGCATACTCCAAATCCTAGACATTTCATCTATAACATTCATTTATTCAGAGATTGTAACCCCTTTATCTCGAAAGCAATATAAATATTCAAAACATTATTTTTGCCAATCCCTCGAATTTTAAATTCTTGCCAATCTTCCCCAAAAAGTTGAAGAACTTATTACTGGCAAAACAACATTCCATAAAAGATAAATAATACCCTCGGCTACCCACTAAAAGAGAGATTTGGCTTGCAGTCCTCTTCATTACATTATGGTTATAATGTTCTTTTTGCTCGTGCACTGCTGAACACTCGAAGTCCCTTAAATGCAATAAACCCCTTTATGCCACACAACAAAATAAATATTCAAATAATATTTTTCAATAATTTTGATAAATCTTCACCACAAAAATAAATAATACAAGGCAAGCATCGATAGCATGAATTATAAAACTAAATATTATTATGTAAACTTTTCACCAAAAGGAGAGATCGCTGATGCGATGAAGTTTTATTTCCTAAAATAAATATTCACCATTTATTTCAATCAGTCTATTAATAACTATCAAAAATTAAAAAAACTAAGAACTATAAACAATTGAGAAATAAACCCAGAGCAATAAAGCCCAAACCCATGTTTATTTAAACAAAACATCATACATTTGTTCTATTGTGTCAACAACTTACAACATAAACTCAGTGCACCTAATTGATTCAAGAATAGAAGAATCATCACAAAAATGCTCTAGCACATGCCTAATACAAAGTTCTTCACCTCACAAAAATAGAAGACTTCGGAAAAAACTCTAGCACAAGCCCAATACAAAGTTCTTCACTTAACAAAAATAAAAGAACCGTCATGGAAAAAATCTCTAGTACATGTCAAATAAATCACTTATGCATCATAAGTTCCCAAGGTCATGTAATTACCAACACTTAGATGTTGATACTATTTTTCCATTTTCATGATTCCACATCCTACAATTTCATCCACAGTAGACTCGCCCACCTCCAAAACATTATTGAAAGAGGCAGTATATGTAAAACAACTAGTGCATTTAGTATAAAAATCTCATTATTGATTTCCATGTTTACAACAACAATAATTTTGGCAATGGACAACCTCCTTTGGCTCCTCGGATGAAGATGGTTTATACTAATAAACTTATGTGTTTATTTACATCTTGAACTCAAATTATTATGTTTATATTTGTGCAAATGCAAACACACAATAGACACAAGCAACAAGAAACTATGACAAAAAGCATAGCAATACAGTTTTGGTGAATGAGAATATAAGACGAATGGAGTTGTCTTTTAACCAAGTTTGCGTGGTGGCAACTAAGTTTTTCCTTGTTTCCTTCGGAGCAGATAAAAATACATGAGATTGTCTGATGGCGAACTTGGGTCCTCACGATATGAAACAAACAAAAGGAGCAACGTCCTCGGCCTTTCCTCCTAGTACAGTTTGTTGTGTACTGTGACACTTTTTTAAGGGATTGGATGGTGATGATCATTTTACAAATGGAAAGTGGAGGCCCTACAAATATGGTGGGTTAGGTGCAGGAGGTGTTTGGGGCGATGCCCAAGGAACTGTGGGGGGAAAATGCCCCTTCCAGTGACATTATTATACACATTTCGACTCAAGGATGGCATCCCACATGGGATGGAGACTTTCTATGCTGAAAAAATAGCACTAGAGGATGAGCTGAGATAATTGTACAGGACTACACAGGTGCCATCCGTCTCAAAGTGAAAAGAAGTCGTGATGTTATTGTGGACTTGACTGTGTACGTGGTGGCTGAGGAATCTTGCATGCCCAAGAAGCATTACACCATCAACGCATGTACCCGCAAAACAATCACCGCCCTTCTTTGTTCTAAGAGGCAGTGAATCAATTTTCATGCCAAAGTTCAATTAATACAAACTCAGTCAGAAGGAAATGATTTCTCTTATTAATGGGGATGTGGTTTCTTGGGATTCAATAATAATAGGTTGTGTATATCATGGACAACGGAAGAAGGCTTTGCAACTGTTTGGAAAAATGGTGCAAGGTGGCATGAAACCAAATGCGGTTAGCTTTGTAGGTGTGCTCTCTCGCATGCAGACATGTTGGCATAGTTGATTAAATTCATGTAATCTATGATTGATAAACAATGAGGTTATGTGATATAAAAATGCAAACAGAATCAGACAGTGACTTAATTATACAGAGTGAGCAAAATAAAAAGGCCTCCATGGCATAACAACAATAATGTAATTTAAAAAAGCATATAACAATCATGCAAACCTCTTATATTTCTGAGCTGGGGTGTATATGAGGAGAGAAGGGTGTTGCAGGTGCTTGGGAAAACCAATCCGGTGGAGGTGTTGCAGGATGGAAAGTTAAAATGCAATGGTGTATTTATAGGTAGAGAGATATTTTCAGCAGTCGTGTGAGAGGAGGACAAAAGCTACAACAAAGCAGATACTTTAAATCAGCTACAGTAGAGCCTCTATTGTTTCAACTACTATCAGTTATGGCAGGAATAGTTCTAGAGTCGGTGAGTGGATATGCATGTAGGAGGGCACTATTGCAGCTTACATAGTTATAATAACGGCTATATGTCCCCTGTAGATTCTTTGTACGGAATATCCACATATAGTTTAGTGTATTTATGCATTGTGTGTTGCCTACGTAGTATAGTCGGCAGATGGGACTATGGAGTAGCTAGGTTGGGAGGGTGGGTGGATTCTGCATAGTAATCACCTTCAAATCGGCGATCCATGACTCAAATGTGTCCTATCCAATTATGTCGGGTATGGTGACAAATGGGAAATGGTTATTATTGAAACATCAACATAATAGCCTCTACTATGGGAACGAGAAAATGTTAAAAATAGCTCGGAAGAGGAACTGAAACAAACGGTTTCTAGTAATTCCAACTTCAAATGAAATAGTGATGCCTAGTCAATTCTAACAACGGGGGACAACAGAGTCAGTATGTGATATGCATTGTTGTCGTTTCTCAAGTGGATAAGACAACAAATTGGGTAGTTGGAAAGGGTAAGCTAGAAAATGTTGTTGGAATTTGACACTTTCCGTGAGGGATTCTTTAAAGTAAATGCCTTTAAGTCAATTAACTCGTGTAAAATTTACCTTGCCTTGAACAAACATTTTGACAATGAGAGTTAGATTTGCTTTGATGTCGAGGGAATTTTTTCTCGTCAATAGTTGGAAAAACAAAGTGATCACCTGCCAAAGACTTGAGACCATTAAAGTGATCGTAATCTGTTGTATGCGAGCTAAGTGGATGGATTTAAAATGACCGTATTTTGAATTCAATGACCAATTGAATCTAAACCACTACATCCCTTCTCAAATGTTAGTAGTAGCAACCTCCTTTTTATTTATCAAATGTTGTATAACAACTAATCACACCATCCAATTTTTTTCGGCTCTTAATATCACACTCGTTCAATGTTAGACATTGATATGGCTCTCACAACCAATCATTTTGGTGAAGAGCTAATTAATGTTTGTGGTATGTTTGATTTGATTATTTGCAATGGTGTGAATAGATGGAAAAAATATGGAAAATTTACATGCAAAACCTACAATGGGGCAAGTGTTGTTGACTATGTCATTTGTTCCCAAAGCTTGATTGATAAGATAACAAACGTTCGGGTCGAGGAACCCATGCATGATTTGAAATCAGACCACAACTCAATTTGCACAGTGATATCTTGGGGATCACAAAATCAATATACAATAAAAGGCATACTAGTCACCAATCTCCAACAAAGGGAAGAATTCTCATCACACAGGAAAATCGGGTTGTCTTCAAGGAAAATTTAGAACGTCTAATGCAGACAAAAAGAGTCAATGGGCAGAACATCAAAAGTTATGAGCTGACAAACATTATTCAAGAAGCTCTTGGGAGTTGCAAGAGGTCCAAAAACAAGAGGAAAAAATCAAATGGTTTTCCAACAAATAAGTGGTTTGATGAGGAATGCAAAGCTGCAAGGAAAACTCTTAAAATTTCAGCGAAAGAGAAAACAGACATAAAGGCATACATGCAGATTATTAAGAGAAAGAAGGATGAGTTCATGGCAAATAGGAGAGAAGAACTCATATATCTAGGGAAAAATACGCCGAAGTTATTTTGGAGAGAACTTCAACAAAGAAATAAGCAAACAATAAATAACATTACAGCGACTCAATGGCTAGAATATGCAAAAACATTGTACGAACAAGAGCAAGAGGTTAAGGCTCCACCTCTAGTGTACACAACAACAAGTCTATTCACGTTACAAGAGGTCAAAACAGGTATCCAAAAGTTATGTGCAGGTAAGGCCAAGGATTTAGATGAGCTACAGAAGAATACCTAAAATGGGGATCAGATATTCTTGCTCCTCACATTTTGAATATATTCAACAACATCATTCAGTGTGGTTTCCCAAATGATTGGACCACTAGTATGGCAGTACCTCTTTTTAAGAGTGGAGATGTTGACAACCCAACCAATTACAGGACCATCATGATCAATCCCTTATTTGCAAAGTTAGTTGGTAGCATGGTTGAACACAAAATCAACAAGTGGGTAGAAGACAATGAGAAGAGAGCAAAAGGGCAAGCTGGTTTCAGACCTAAGCACTCCACCTTAGATCATGGTATTACTCTAAGACATATCATTGAAAAAGCGTGGGAGGAAAAGAAAGAAGTTTTTGTTGTTTTGTTGACTTCAAGAAAGCTTTTGACACGGTCCCTAGGGATAAGTTATGGTGCAGAATGCAAGAGCTTGGTATACCATTGCAGTTTAGAGCAGCGGTTCATAGACTTTATGAAAAGGTGCGTATTAAAATCAGAACCCAAACAAGCATTTCAGAGAGCTTTAGGAGTGACATTGGTGTTAAGCAGGGATGTCCTCTATCACCCACACTCTTTGGTTTATATATAGACCAACTTGAAGAATTGTTAAATATGGAGGGTGGTGAAGGTATCCGGTTGGGTGAGTATGTTATAAGGCTTCTTCTATATGCTGATGACCTTATATTGATTGCTACGTCTTGCTCAAGGATTACAAAAACATTTGCTCACACTTGAAGCCTTTTGCAAAAAAGTAGGTATGCAAGTTAATATCAACAAGACCAAGATTATGATCTTTAGCAATAGAAGGAAAAGAAATCAACAACCATTTTTCTTTGAGGGTAGTATTCTAGAAGAAGTAACCGACTACAAATATTTGGGGATTGACTTCAACAACAAACTTACTTGGGAGACTTGCAGAAAAAAGAGAATGACAGGAGGGTGGAAAGCCCTTTATGCTTTACAAAACAAATGCAGAGAAGCAGAATTATGGGATTGGAAAACTACTCAAACCCTTTTTGAAATATTAGTTACTCCTTGTTGTACTTTATGGGTGTGAAATATGGGCCAACAACATACCATTATCAAAATGGAAGCAAATTGAGAGAATTCAAAAGCATATGATTACCAACAAATTTAAGTTAAAAGTTTCGGTCCCTTATGAGATTCTTTTAGCTGAAACAGGTGCAGTTCCAATTGAAGCCATTGCTATGATTCGACTTCTAAGATACCTCAACAAAATTGAACAGATGACAACAAACAGGTGGCCCAACATTGTCTTCAAAGAGCCATTATGCAGGAGGAAGAGGTCATGGATGAATCAAAATATCAAGTGGATGAAGAAATGGAATATTGAATGGAAAACATGGCCCCAAGGCAATAAAGAAATACAAGCATTTGTTATTGATAAGGTCCGCAAAACTATGTGGGACAATAGAGGTAGAAAAAAGAGATACTATCTCGAAGAATTTAACTACACTTGTGACCATCAACAAAAGGCATACATCGGGGCCCTCATTCCGTGGAGAGCTAAGATTCTCATAGCTCAACTAAGGACAAACTCCCATCGGCTTAGATGTGAAATAGGTAGATGGAAAAGGCCTAAAGAAAAATGGGAAGAAAGACTTTGTGTCTTTTGTTCAGATGGGGCAGTGGAATCAGAAAAACACTTTATTATAGATTGCAGTGCCTATAATGACATTCGTTCCAGATATGCAATCAATTTCAAGACTTTGTCATTACAGGTTCTGTTTGATGAGGAGTGGATAACTGGTATGGGAGACTTCATCATCAAGATTAACAAAAGAAGATCTGAATTGGTGAATTCTGAAGAAAGTGGTTTTACTGTCTCATAGGCTATTTTTAGCCTCGTGGACATTAAAATTTTTTTCTTTCTTTCTTTCAATCTGATATAACTTGGAATACAACTTCGGTATAATGGTTGTCGTGGACCACCTAAAACAAACGTAAGTAATTTTTTCCATTGTGGAACCCATTGATATTCCAATTTCCGACGACTCTAAAATCCTCATCAATTCTTTGTTCTGTTATGTGTTGTTATGATTCATAGAAATATATATAGCTGGTATTTTTAACGTTGTACGAACATTGTCTGTTCTGAACAAGAGGAGCTAAAGCAATCATGTGGGTGCAGAGTATATTGCTCATAGTTGGACTGTGTTGTTCACCCATTTGTGGCGTAGTTGGATCATCATGCCAAAGTCAATCTCAAGTTCAAGCTCATCCAGGATACGAAACATGTGAAGTGGCTATTTCACCATCAAGAGATGAGAGAAGGATTTGGGACATATCGCATGCATACACCCCAGATATTCCTGTTGGGTATTCTACTGAGGGATTGGGTGACTATCTTTGGCTGGCTTTTAGCATAAAAATGGGTCCCTTGCAAACAATTCAGAGATGAAGATGGGTACCCATACAGGCACACATGTGGATGCACCCGGTCACGTTTTTCAGGAGTATTATGAGGCTGGCTTTGATGTGGATTCTCTCGATCTCAAAATACTGAATGGTACTTGGTTTCTCAGAATTTTATGTTTTTTTTTAAGGCTTCTGGTAACTTATGATTGACGGTATGTTTGCAGATTTGTGTATTGCAACAAGGGTAAACTATTTCAGATATAGAGTTGGTTTAGCATTAGGTCATGTTAAATGTGTTTTCAGTCTGCTTCACTTAGGTGAATTATTCAGGGTGTACGTGTATTCGCAAGTTTCGGTTCACCGCACAGCTTGGTCGTGATATCGATATCTGGGGTATAAAATTTGAACGATATTAATTATTTTAATGGATAGAAATTCCCTCGTGGGCTTCCTCAAACAGGCCTGCCAGCTTGGCATCTGGTTTGGCCGTGAACTGAAAATTAACATTTGCGTTCACTTTTTATTGAGTCTGGCCATACTGTTGTAAGCTCATGAATGCTTTCTGTTTCCTATCTAGCAGTGGTTGCAATAAATTTTAATGAAATGACGCCCTCCTTGCATATCCGATGTGCCCCAAAAATATTCCTGTAATCTGCAGGATCTTTGTGCTTGCCTGAAAAATTAGTTTAGAAAATTAAGATCCAACCTAATTGTTTTTAACAATAAATCCACTATATCAATAGGTAAAGGTTTTTTCTAGTCATGGGCAAGCCAATTTGGCAAATGAGACCTTGCTTATGGAATCCCAGGAGGGGATCTATTTGCCATTTACCTTGTATATTGTTCAAATTTGGTACTCCCTAGTTTAGACCTTATGACCATGTTTAAGAATATTTATTCCTTGCCGATCCAACTTATAGAATAAAACTGGGTTTGTTTGAGAAGTAGGGCATTTAAGGAATGCAAAGTAAGTGATTTACTCATGATTTGCTTGGATGAAGATAAAACCATGGAAATTATATAAGTTGCATAAATGTGCTGTGGACATGAATATATCATATCATACATATTGGGTGTTTGCGTAATGATTCCAAACTATTGTTATATGCATTTTAAAAGCTATGTCCAAGGCTAAATTAGATTCACCGTGACTGTTCATACAAACCAAGCTGAAGCAAATTCAATTACAACTAACACAAAAAATGGAGTACGACATACCCTTTCAAATCAAAATACTCAACTGCAGTAGCCATATGTTGATAGCTGTGCATCCAAAACAGTGAAGGAAACAGTTAAGTGCTATTCTCTTTCATGCCATAATTATTGAAAGCCGAGCTAGCAAGATGATGCCACATACTGACCATCAATGTGAACTGCCATGGTGTCACATGCACAGGTTCTATCCGTAGTCACCAGCAAATTCCAGTACAGGGTCAAGGACTCTCTACCCACATATTCTGGTGAATATATTTATATAATATAACTGTTTCCTTATTCATTTACTCCTGTTACTCAATTCGATTGGGGTCACCATCCCCATCCCCGCATTGGTACTTGTATCCAGATTCCATACCATCTCTAGGTGACTATGATTATCTCACGTAGTATATCGTAGATGTTGCTCCTATAAATTGTGCCCTCATTGCTTGAATGCCATTGATGAAATCTTCATCTAATAGACAGGAAAGCAGCAGCATTTACATCGTCTCTTGTTCCATCTGAAATGTCACGTAACACAGGTTGCATTATGCTCATTGGAGAGAACTTTTGACAAGGTGGTAGCCGGTAGATTCAAATTGTGTCCCCTTACCTTGTGATTATTACTAAAAATACACAAGGAAAAATTTCATTTGGCTAACGACCACCCATGGAGGTCATCTTGAGATGACGTAAACACACATGAGTAAAATCACACAAACACATAGTTACTCGAGACGGGGGTTTCCGGACGGCAAAAATTTCTAAATTTTGGGGACGGCGGAGGGACAGCTAATTAAAAAATATAAATATTTAAAATATAAAGATACAATGACTAAATTATATAAATAAGCTGAAATAAAACCATTTGAGATTTAAATAAGGTGAAACTTGAACTCATAAACATCAAATACATTCCTTAATACTCATGATTCTTTTAGAAGATTGCAAGAAGTTGCTTGGTCCAAAAGGTACAAAAATTGATTTTATGAAAATAAGAAAAATATTGCCATCAATGCGTAGAGCTCAAGAAAATATGCACTTTTAGAGAAAACGACACCTGAAACGGAGCCACAGAATGAAAGTTATGGCACATGCAAGTTTTTGCTGCTACATCTTCCTGGACCCTTTCCAAAAATGGCAATTTTTTTTTCTAGTGCTTGTGTTTTTTCACCAAAAATCCAAAAAAGGAAAGACATGCCAAAAAAAATAATTAAGTGGGGGCGTCTAGACGCCCCCCATGTTTCCCACGCCCCCACGTTTCCCGTCCCAAGATGTTTCCCAACATTTTTAGACGTCCCCAGGACGTTTCCTAGAAAAAAAAGGGAAACGTGGGGAAACGTTTCCCCATGTCCCCTCATCCCTAGGGCGTCGGGACGTCCCACGTGCCAAATTTGGGGGACGCGTCCCGCTGTAACTATGCACAAACATTAGTAATCTAATCTTAACTTGATTGTTAAAGACAAGAGTCATTTCTCCATTATCTTCCTCTCCCCATGAAAAGCATTTAGGAGCTGAAAGAGAGAATTACTCCAGGCCCTCCTCCCACCAAGGTTTATGCTCTCACCACTTTGCAAATAAACAAGAACTAGTAACCACTATATTCACATCAGAATCATGAGCAAATTAGTCCATCCTCATTCATTTATTTTAAACTTTGAGGGGAACTCATCCTTGCCAAAGTTTCTGGATTGATATGGAGTCACTCCTCGTCACCAAGGGGAGTCACTCCTTTAAGATGCATCTTGCAATAAATTGGAGCCAGAGCTTGTCCCTGTGCCACCATGAGAATCCTCTTGTACAAATAAAATCTTTAAGATTCAAGCTAGAGCTCTGAAACCATATTGGAATCCAAAATCATATCTTCTGTAAATCAGAATCCTAAGTTCATTTCAGATTATTCTCTCATATAAGATTGTTCATATTTTTCACAATCACTTAACAGGCCTTTTGATATTTGATTCTAGCTCTCACGGACATAAAGTACATAGATTATACTCAACTGCTACATCCACAATATCTTGACCCAACCCGCACTCCAACCTCACCTAAAAATCTCCAATATCTTTCCAAAATCTCATCTTATGGCAACGGCCATTTTCTCACATGGGTGGTCATGACTCACACCACATCACTTGGGATCATCCATATATCGCAAAATATGATGACATGTCTTTTTTTCATTCTCACACATGTGCTCCAACCTAGACTGCACGGAAACGCCCTAGACCCCCTCATACCAGGCTGGGTACATTTGGGTATGGGTACGGCAATTTGCATCCTCGACACAAGATCAAGACTATCGCCCAACAAAAGAAAGCATTAACACCAAATTTATGGTAATTTGACCCACAGTATTCCACGTTTTTTTGGGTCTGGCGGTACGCCTGGTATTCGGATGGAGCAAACTTTGCGTATTTTGTGTGTAATTGTTGGCACGTACCCATAGAGTACCCACAGTTTTTTTCATTTTTTTAAGTGCAAAAAAAAAAATAAAAGGTACCCACTGTTTTTTTTTTTTTAAGTGCAAAAAATAAAATAAAACATGAGGGCTTTGATTGGAATTGAACTTTGGAAAGTTCGTGTGAGATTCAATATTGCCAATAGGCTCTGAAGGGTTGAGAGAGATGAAAAGGACTTCATTTGGTTGACTTACTATTTGGGGGCTTTCTTGTTGCTCCTCATGGGTCCTTTATTCTTCAGTCAATTTGGAAGGCATGGGAACAAGTGAAGCACTTGGTGGTTGGGCAGTCTATCTTCTCTTCATTTGACATTAGGTGCCAAGCCTACAAATCGATTTCGTCGAATCAAAAATATAATGACAAGATCCTTGCCTTGACAAGAGGTTGTTCTGCCCTCCTTTGGTTTGAGAAAGGAATTAAAATATTTCATGACTTCAAATGTTTTTTAATGTCCAATGATACATCTAACTCAAGCTTAAGGCATTAATAATGAATTATCAAATCTATAATACAGTCTATGTTATTAACTATTATGTTTTGAACATTATGAATCAATACAAACTCAAGTCTCAATTCTCAAAGTATTGGAAATTTGTTTTCATGTTCTATGAATGATTTTAAGTTGTATGAGTATTAAATTTCAATAAGTATGCAAATGTTTCTTTAAATTTATAATTTTATATGCATATATATATATATATATAACGTCCCAAAAAAGTCCCGCATTACCGAGATTTTTAAAAATTTGCGTTTTCAGCGTACCGTACCCATTATCTGTACCCGTACCCGTATCCGTGCAGTCTAGGCTCCAACATAAGATCAGTCATTGTTAAAAAAATTGATACTCCCCATAACGATAATTTTCTGATCTCAACTTATTTTTGCCTATGGTTTCTAAGGAGTCAAGATACTACAATAATATACATGGACATCAACGAGTCACCAATGACTATATTGGGGGTTGGCATTTTCACATCACCTTGCTCTAATGATAATTCGTACACGATTGAACTCTAATGATAATTCAGTTCTAAAATGTGGGTCCTCTGTCTGTGAGTACTGTGATATCCTACATCTATTTGCAATACTTGCTACACTTGGTCTCATCATGTGCTGCTGCAATTTTGACCTCCTTATGAAACTCTAATGATGATTTTGATATCTAGGATTCAGATTATGCCATTTTTTTGTTTTTCTTCCCACCTTTAGGCTAGGTGCTATGTTTTTTAGGCTTCTTATTCATAGCCCACTTTTTGTTATTTAAATCTTTCTTTGCATGCTTTGACCTTAGTTTTTATAGCCTATTTTCTTGATTGTTTGACATTTTATGAGTTGCTGCGACATGCTAGAATTGATCCATTATTGGCAATCTTTCAATATCTTCAAAATTTACCGGAATTGGTATCAGTTGACAGGTTGCGTGTGTCTTGAAAATAGTCACCAGATAAATGTTTTAACTGCTTTATTTCAGCTATTCCATTTGTTCCATTTAATAGGAAAGTTTTATGTTTAGGTAGGCATCATTTTCCCATTGCAGTTATTGAAAATGTTCAACTTGTAAAAAGCATGGTTGTTTGGCTATAATCTTTAGAACACCTCTCTCTTCATAATCTGCGGTAACATCTTTGATTCATTCTAAGAATAACCCCAATATCAAGTTTCAACTATCAAACGGAATTCATTCAACCGGATGACTTGCATGATTGAATTGGTGGAAACAACCTATCCTCTTACAAATATATATTGAGAAGAATTATCTTACAAAATTGAGATAAGTTTTCTACTAAATTTCCAACATAATTGTATCTGTTTCTATCCACGTGCCCTCAATTATTGAGCATTGCAACCTTATTTTTCAAAGAAAGACGAGATTATAGGTTAAATGATAGACCAACATGTTTCACTTGTGAAAATTCAAAATAGGAATTGTAGACATACATATCCTTAAGTGACAGTGCCTATGCAATTGGTCATGCTCTTAGAGAGCACTTTGAAGTTTGACACCATGCCTTGATGTGGTAAACCATTGCCTTGACAGATGGGAGGACTACTAGCAAGCCATGGAGTACCTAATCGGCATCAGCCTAGACAAGATAAGACTTCTTGTGTGCTGTATTTTTTTCAAATTGCATAGTATGAATATGCATTTCATCCACGTCCTTTGCCAAAGGGGATCCTAACCCATTTTTACTACTCTCCTGAAAGCTCTTCCCAGCATAAGGAGTTTCAGGCATCACTGGTAGCCGGAATTCTCAGCCACAGTATTAATTCTGAATGGAGACTTGACTATTTGGGGTACCAGATGGAATCCATACATAGCCCGATTTCCTGTGTTCATTTGGTTGATTGTCATTGCTTTGGTTATTAATGCTTTCTAATAAAGTTACTGGGAAACTAAACGGAAATGGGAATCGCTGATTCTCCAGGATTCCTTGGATCTGAAACGACAGGGAATTGTTTATACAAAAATAAAATAAAAATACAGAAAAATGACACAATTTCCATTTTTTGTGCATAAGGAGATTGAACCCTCAAACACATGGGATTGATGTAAACATGAAAGTAGTTAAGTTGTTTAAGAATTTCAAAATTAAAAATAGTGTATAAATTAAGACAAATCAAAATCTGAGATCAGTTCACAATTTAGAGAGCCTGGGACTAGAACAAAGCATCATCATATGTGTCCTCCGAGAGCGTCTTCATTATCCTCAGGATCATTAGAACTTCAGCTGGATGTACAAGCAATAGTGCTTCTGCCAGTAGCTCCACTCGTGTAGAATTCTCTTGACCATCATTCATGTACTGAAAGATTAGCTAGAGTAGCTGTATAAGCATCCAAGTCAGAATGCTCTAGTCCAACATACCAAAGTCTGGTTGACCCTTTCTTGTAGTTCTCACTCATGTGTGATAGGAGGCACAAATAAGAATGAACAAACACCAATTCCTCTACCCTTTAAACTGCCGACCTGTTGCATTTAACCATTTAGATAAAGGAACATGTTCTTTAGTTCCTGTTTCAGGTTTGGATGAAAAAGTTAGGGTTTTAAATTTTATTATCTTTCATTCTTTTGTTTATTTGATGAGTTAGTTAAAAGTGCGGGTGGGTAGGGAGAAGAGGGGGCAGGTTAGTGATGGGCTAGGTTGGGTTGGGAGGGCTAGTTTAGTTAGAGTTTTTTCTTTGTCATGTAAAAATTCTCATTTTGTATAGTGGCGGGCCTCAGAATAGCCCCAGTGATGGTTCAACTTGTTTGGGGCATTTGTGGAGACCACTGTGAAATGCTTGCGGCAATTCTGGACATTTCAGAATCATCTTGGGGACAATGCTGGATCTATTTCTGAAATGCCCAAAACTGCCCACCCTCCCCAAATTCTTGTGATTTAGCTCCTTAATGGCTGTCCCTTGTTGGATTGCTAATGCTGCCAGAGTCCTAAGATTATCAGTGTAATTGCACCTTGTGATTATAACTTTGCTCTGAGTTGTTTTATATTGTGGCCGGTTTCTCCTCCAGCTGACACAAGTTACTGTTCAATTTAGTCACAAGGGCACTTTAACGTGTCTAGGCTATACACTGCCATAGTATGCAAA
>CM031234.1:347533411-347620434 GCA_018340775.1 Taxus wallichiana var. yunnanensis | reverse complement strand
CGGCGTTAGATGCATGCTCATAAATGTACTATAAACAACATGCATGCCCATGCATGTGTGGGACCCACCATCACCTGTCCAACCACAGGTAAATTGTTTTTAATTATATTGGTTTGAAGCAGTTTGGTTGCACATGAGCAGCTGTAGCTGGATTGTTGCCCACTAAAACAGGAAAATAATGTATACTCCTCCACTAAAGAATCCAATCATTTAATGACATAATCTCATTAATTAAGGATCAATACAATTTGATATTTCATTGCTGGAATGCTCATCTTCTACAGCCTTGGCCTAAAATTTGAATCCATGCATTGACAATGGCTAGCGAAAGTGTTGTAGTCTGTTTGGTTAGGATGATGGTATGTCACATTATCCAGCACAGTATAAATTCTCAAAGACCCTGATAGGGTAAGGACTAGGTTCCATCTGAGGGTGTTTTGACAGAAGAGAACCCCTCGTCATGGCAGCTTAGCCAAAGGAAACTCAGATTTAGGTGTATACTCACACCATAGTTACTAAATACAGTAAAATATTTTTAAAAAATCATATTTTTCCATTTTTTCTATTCAATCACATAAAACTTTGTATTTTCTGTGGTCATATATTAGAATACAGGATTTAGAAAATTTATGTTATTTATTTTTATTTGATATTATAAATATTTCAAGTATGACTACTTCCAAGATTTTATAGTCACCAGTTAAAACGATTTTTATTTTTCAACACTGTTTAGAAGGTTTTCAGCAATTCCTGAAGATTAGTAAGACCGTATTTTTCTGTTTTTATTGTATTTTTTGATCGATGGTTTTTTTTCCATATGTGAAGACCATCGCTTAATATTCTCCATAAGAAAGTTGCTACCTTGACTCACACCCAATTGTATCTAAACCAAAAAAAAATGTTTACTCTACATATGTCAATATCAGATTGATTTTTTTAATTTGCTTTAGTCCTAATACTACTACAACACTACCAACCAGCTGATGTGGCCCACGTTTTGCATCTGATTCATTTGAGGGAGGTTAGATGCAGGATTGATGGATTGAGTGCAACAATAAGATTTGAAAACAACAATAAGATTTGAATGTGGGACCGGAGAGTGGATTTGTTGGGAATAATTAAATATCTCAGGGCAATATTTGCCCATAAAATACCCCAATAGTTCCTTCCGCAATTTTCTAACAATGACAACATCTTTTCTGCTTGAATTTACTTATTACCACTCGAGGATTTCATTCAAACTATAAAAGCTGAGAAGCTAGATTTATACTCATTTTAGAAGCTGCTCTGCCTAAGAAAACTCCTCTTGTTCTAGACATCTGTTTGGGAAATTTAATATCTTATCAAGTGCAGAGGTCCTACATCCTACAGATGATTCAGTAGCTCATGAATGTGTAAAGATTGCAAGCGTTAAAAAGAACATCGCAAGCTTTTCCATCTATGTTAAATAAGAGATGATGCTCTGGAATTGAGATTTTCATTTATTACAATAAATAATTCAGAACATTACTGCCTCTGCAGTACCACGGTGCCCTTCTCCTTAAAATGGAATGCATCACCGACGTTGAACGCAAGAAAAATTTTCCCTCAAAGAAGTTCTAACTACAAGCCATTTGGACCATTAGGATATTTGCACCATTTAATACAAGATGTTTGCACTGCCTGATACTATTTGGGGTTAAAAATTAGGCCATTCATGCAAAATGCTTGAAATCGTACTCGATTCCATTGGATAAACACTGTTTTTCAACTTATGCCTAGATTTTAATAGTGTGTTGTCTTAAATAATTCCCATTCTGATAATCAAAACATTTGATTATAGGCGAAATGTGGGAAAACATTATGATTTCTTCCCAATGGAAAACAGATGCCCTTGTAATATCGCTCTACCAAACCATGATATCAACTTCTACACCCCATGTTTAGTTACCATATCAAAATCGTTAAAGACCAGTTGATGTTTTTAACAAGATAACAAACATTGACCACATATTTTGTAGTAATGGGATTGCAGCATTAAGCTTTCTACCGAGGAAAGCCGTGTACATAGCTCTGTCACAACTTTTGGTGCTTGCCCTTCTCAGAATACAGTAATATTCTGTGCATTCAACCTCCCTAAAATAAAGTAAAGGTGAAAGCTCCAATGAGCTTTCTGTGATTCGCCTCTAGCACAGCTAGTTGCCAATTTGCTTCCAACAAGCATGCCTTCTGTTGGTAGCTACTGAAGGAGGTCAGAGCATAAGGAATAACATGCCAAGAGCTGGAAACTGGCTAATAAGCAGTGTTGCACGGAGAATCATCTCCTATCAAAAAAATGTGCCTTGGTAGCTGGTACTCGTCTCAGAGACTTGCATTTCAGTGTTTTTAAAATATATTTTGTACTCAGACCTTAGATATGATGAGATATCAATATAATTACTATCATCTTTTGTCAACATCTAAGATCTTTACTTCAAAGAGTTATTATATTTTTCATAGCGTATATTAAGCCGTTTAATATTATTTTATGTAATACACACACACACACACACACACACACACACACACACACACACATAAATATATGAATGTGTGTGTGTGTGTGTGTGTGTGTGTGTGTGTATATTGCCATCCCAAGTACTTATTTCCTATTTTTTTCTGAAAAGTGCCGTAGCTGTTCCCATCTCCTCCTGTCGTGCGGTATCCATACCCATCTCTTGGTAACTATGCAAGTAAGTTTTTAATTCACCAATGTTGAACATCCGCATAGTCAAAGCACATGAATCTTAACTCTTAGGTCATTGGTCGTGTTTTCGCTCTTCAATCTCTGCTTCAAGCTTTTCATTATAGTTAGTGTTATATTTAATTGCAGAATGTATAGCACTCTGATTTTGTCATTAAAATCTAAGCATGTTACAAAGTGCATCCCGTGATTCTCAATTTGATATTTTTCATGGATATAATACATGCTATACCATCGACATTGTGAACTTGTAGAGAGCCATGGGCAAGGCTAAAATTTTTGGTCTCGTCTCCTACATGAGTCAAATACATAGGAACAATCAAACAGTGGAACAGAAGATGCTCCAAAATTATATTCCAACTTTCTTGACAAAATGTAACTGCAAAGCCTAGTCAAATATGCCCGTCTCGAGCTGATTTTCTCTTTTCCAGAAAAGAAGAAAGTAGTTGACCATATTCTATTTGGGTTCGCCATATCAACCATAGTGTATATGCACCACAACCTCTTGTTCTTGTTCCAACCGTATTTTATATGCACTGTGGCTTCGGAGTCTGAGACTGGATGGTTCAGCAGCCACCCTCGTGTTTATAATAAATTAATAATGAAACAAAAAAGTGAAACTCTAAATTTTTACAATTAAGACCTATTAACATTGTCAAAGTATAACCGTGAATCAGAGCATGCATTTAAAATGAGATTCTTAACTGACACTGTTCAGGGAGAAGATTTTAAATCCGAAGCATTCAAAATTCAGGAAACCTACCTTGAAAATGTCGTTCTGCAAATTCATTAGTCTGTACACAGTGTAACATAGCCACTGACTTGCTAGCAAAAGCCAAATGAATTTTAAAAATAATAACTGGACAAGCATCCTTTCTATAGAACAATACATATAGAAATGTAAAAGATTGTGCCATGCCATAGGAGCCTTCATCTCCCCAGTCCATCCTATTTTCCATTTCCTTTGCTCCATAAAAGAGAACAAACTTGTGCTCTTCCAATCCCTGCTCTAGTACCACTTGTAAGCACCAACATCGGAGAAATAACACCAGGGTTTAGAGAAGGCCAGTGCAGAATGGCATTATAAATAGCATAGCAAATTTCTTAAATAGCTGAGAATCTAAGACATCTTTTCACTATCATCTTCTTTCTTGTGGTCAATCCCATTTACATGTGATGAATCAATCCCATTTATGTGTGATGAGTCAATCCCATTTACGAGTGATGAGTCAATCCCATTTACGTGTGATGAGTCAATCCCATTTACATACGAAGAATCAACCCCCTTTAGATGTGAAGACTCAACCCCCTTAACATCTGATAAACCAGCATCTGTCCCATCAATTGCATTTGGATGTAGAAGGTGTGAGAATCCTTGCCCAATTGACTTCCACCAAAACTGTGTTGGAAGGGAAGACTCTCCATTCTCTGAACAACCATTAGAGTATAGATCATGATCAACAGGCTTGGCTGAAGCTGGATCCAGCTCTGAAAACCTAACTGCTCCTAAAATCCTCTCCGGAAGTTCAGCCTGAGTCTGACTTTCAATTAGAAATGCCAAATCAACAGTCAAACTTGTAATATAACCAAATGCCAAATGCACAATTGCATTGGCAATCATAGAGGCCCCAATATCCACATCAACCTCTATGAAATTTTCCCCTGTGAATACTTACAAGAAACAGCTCTGCCAAGAATGCAAATAGCCTGTTCCCCAACAGCTGTTCTTACAATCCAAGGTCCCTTGACAATATTGGCAATCAGCTTGAGGCGGTTGTTTCTGAATGCATCATCACCTTTAAGAAATTGATCCATGAGAGATCCTTCAGATATGGGATCACAAGTGTAAAAGTAGGCAACTGCAGTGTGGTTATCCTTGCTGGGGACCTGCAGACTGAAGGCCCAAACAAAAGGCTTCTTGTCACCCTCGCAATCCTTGCAAGCTTCTTCTAGAGCCTGCCTAACACGGCCATAAGGATGCTTCAACACCTCATGAACCTTGGAGGAACCCTTAAGCCAATCAAAAGCCAAAGGCTTAAGAAGCCAATCCCTACCACTGATCTTTGCTTTAGTGGTAAGATAGTCAGGTCCTCTCACTCGGAAACGTTCCCCAGGAGGAGAGGCCCAACCATTGGGAGCAATTGTCAAGATCTAGAAGGGGTACAGTTCCCTGATGCTTGAGCCTTTTGACCCATTCCGGATCATTTTCGCCCTCAATACCAGCCATGTATGAACCTTTGTATGACAGAGACAAGACAAATTTTTCAAACAAACCTTGCAGGCAGATGTCTCAAAAATTGCTCCAGTATGGAATGTTATCCAAGCTAAACAGGACACTTTAATGAATATTCGCCTAGTAAAAAGATTCAAACAAACCAATGACCTAATGTCAGTTTCTGACCTTTCTTTCTAAAAGTTGTCAATGTGAACTTTCCTCAACACAACTCAACCTGCCCAATGCGTCAAATTGGTTGTGAAAAAGTCTACACGGTAAAAACTTGATATCTCAAAGATTTGGTATCCCTCCAACCCCAGATCGTCATAAACTCCAGCAGCAGAGAAGAAATAAATTAACTGATCAGCACAACATTGAAATAAATTTTCCGGCTTGGTCACTGCAAAATCCAAACACCCACTCCTCTAGTTTCAAAATCTAACCAATACTCAAATCAAATCAAACAAAAACATAATTCTTACAAAATCCATACAAAAAGACACCCTGAAATCCTTACAGAAAGCAACATAGAACAAACCATGATTTAATCAACCCAACACCAAACAAAAAAGGTTTCAGTTTTTATCATTTTTCCCAATTAATTTTTCTCAAAAACATAAAAATACATAATCCATAAATCGTAACCCTTCTTCAAACTCCCCTTATATAAAACCTAGGTACAGAAAAAACAATAATTTGCACATGTATTTTTGTTATAGAAACCCATCACTTTAAATCCCATTTGTCAAAAACTCACCACCACAGAAAAACGATAATTTGCACATATATATATTTTATTTTTATACAAACCCATCACTGTTAATCCCATTTGTCAAAAACTCACCACCACAGAACGGATCCAAAACACGAAAGGACAGAAACCCATAACCAAAATAGCCCTTTCAGATCCGGGTTTAACATAAAACCAACGTGAAAATCGCTCTACAGACTCCAAACCATGGATTATTCCTTTCAACAAAACAAAAAGAAAAAAACCTGAAATCAGAGGCAAATACATACCTTGTAAGAATATTTTATAATGAAGAAAGTCGCAGTAGATTTTGAATCGATCGAATACGAGTCGGAAAATCCAATTCCACTTTGAAAAAATCAGAAACTGTTGATCTACTCCCTTCTATCGGGCTCCCATCACAGATTCTAACGCTAATGAGATTTCTTCAAGCATTGAAAAAAAAACTGCAATAGATTTGGGGAAAATGGCAAGCAAATGAGACGTTCACGCCGAAAAGAAAGAACGTTTAAGTCTAAAGTTTCCGGGAAGGCAAAGAACAAAACAAATGTCAAAAACATTAATAAAATAGGAGCACCTAGTGGGAACTTTTAAGTATTTTATGTTTTGGGGTTTCCATTAAAGAGGGGTCCACTTAAAAGGGACCTTAGGAAATCAAGGGTATATCTTGTTAATTGGCCTAGCATGGAATTTGACATAAATCATTTGTAGATTGAGACTTAGTGAAAGTTGTACAAGGTGCATTTGTCTATAGCTAGTGTATGGGTCATTGGGTAAATCTTCATTTTTTTTTTTAGTTTCTATTAAAAATATATGTAGTTTAGATATTTTAAATATATTTATCCAAATTATATTGAGAGATATTGATCTTTAAATATTTATTTTAGATTTTTGTGTACCACAATTACTAATAATTTCATCTTTTTCAAAAAAATCTTATAGAATAGTAATAAATAGTCAATCTAACTAGTATGTAAGGCTCGAAAATATATTTGTAGAGAAAAAAATGGGCTCAAACTCTACTATATGGCCAAGATATAAACGATTCTTTCATTGACTTCTTCGAGAAAAAAGAAAAAAATTATTGGTGACGTTCAAATAGACGTCGAATGTATGGTTGGAATTAAAAGTGGACACACTTACGGACATTATAGTCCACCACCACCCACGTTAGTTGTTATTGTAAAATGCATCTCAATGTAATTAGCATAATACTAAACTAGTTCAAACATCTTAAACATGTCTATCAGTAAAACGTATAAAGATAGCAATATTGAAGCACTTTTTTAGGATTGTTCACATAGTTTTTATTGAAAAGCGCACTTTTATATTAATAACAAAAATGTACAACGCTAATCATACAAAAAACTTGGGTGGAAAGAGTCACACCCCATAATGCCAAGGGTCTAATCAAATCAAGCCAAAAAGGCCTTGAGAGAGGCCAAGTCACCTCAAAGCACTTACATTAATAACCACAAAGTGCAAACTTCAATAAAAAGAGAGCATTAAAATCAAAATAGCTTATTGTCGCAAACATGGAGGTAGGTGACGGAGGAGGAGGCGTACTATCGGGCTTATCATCCTAGCCCGAACCAGAGGGGTGAGCCTTGTCAAAGATAGGCTCCCACCCATCCCAATCCCAGCTTTCCTCTACTTGATTATTCACTAAGATCTTCATCATGCTGTGGGAAGAAATGGCTAAAGCTAGCTAAGGAATTTACCTTGAGACAAGCCAAGCCAACCAAAATCACCAAGCGGAGCAGAACACAAGCAAAAAGCGGCCTCGATCGGGGGACCTCCACGAGGAGGACTCATGTGGACAACAATGGTGAGGACCCGCCATCCTCGATCAAGAGGTGGCGAATGGTGGCACCAGGTGGCGAGCGGCGAGCGAGAGGCACATCCGGGGTACCTTGACCGATAACACAGGGAGCCGAACCCCAATGGTCAAGGAGGTGTTGGAGATGCTCCACCTCTAAGCACACTTTTTCAACTTGGTTTTGAATCTGGAGCATAGCAAGTAGAAATCACAACCACTTTATTAGTAATAGAGAAATCATAATCAAGAGGAACATTATTAAATATGGCATTATTTTTGTCTTTCCATAAATGGAACAAAATGTCAGTTCTGAAGATGTGCCAAATTTTGTTGTAAATTGCAGGTAACATGGCTAAATCCCCAAGAGAACCACTTTCCAAGTGAAAAAATCGGAGAAAAGGGTTGGAAAAGGGAGTGAATCCATCTCCAAGTCATCTGAGCACGAGGAAAAACCAAAAATATGTTTAATAGACTTTGTTGATTATAGCACAAGCAGACGGGTTAAGCCCAAAATGCTTGAGTCGGGAACCAATGGAAGACTTGGTGGAGAAGACACCAAAGGAAATGAGTTTTTAGGCTCAACAATAGCTAACCAAACCCTTTGAAAGCAAAGGGACCAAACAAAAGCCAGTAGGAAAGAGACCAATGCATGTTGGTGTATCACTTGTCAACAAAATGAGGAGCCAACAGAGAGTAACCAAGGGAAGGTTTGTATCTGTGAAAAGGAGTAGCAATAGGCCAATTCTAGTCACACCACCAAGGAACTCTAGAGGTAATTCCTATCTTGTGTAAATAATCTTCAGGAATGTAGTTAATTAATTGTCAGATTGAGCAACATCTGTAGAAGAAGGTGGAATTTTAAATCCAGAGTCTCCCAAGAAAGCCAGGAATGAGAGTTTTTGCAAAACAAATCCCCAAAAAAATTAATCCCCTTTTTGAAAAATCTGAGAGCTTTAGCCCAAAGAGCCAAAGCTAGGGGCAAATCCTAAAAAGAAAAGAGAGAGGACCACCAGAGAGAAATAATTGAGAGAGATGTCAGATCTAAAGCCATTTCCAACCCAAAGAAGGTGTGGTTTGAGAAATTCCCAAGCCTTCCAAATACTCTGCAAAATAAAAGTGCCCTTAATCTTAACTAGAACAGGGAAGAGAAGGAGAGATTGAAATTTAAGACCCTTCCAAGTCAAGCCTACCCAAAGGGACACCTTGGAAAATACCATGCGAAGGAGAATTTTCCATGCTTCATTCCCTTCCAGGCTACACAAGATCCATTTAGCACAAAGAGCTTGCCCCTGGTGTTTGACATCAATTAACCCCAGACCACCAACTTCTTTAGGCATACAACACACTTCCCAAACAACCCTATGGAACCCCTTGTGCCCTTCAAAGTGTCAGCGGAGAAATTCTCAAATTAGTTCTCAAGGCATAAGCAACATTGGAAGGAGCCCAACATGAGGAGTAATACACATGTGTGGCAGTTAGAACCTTAGAGCATATTTGAAATTTCCCTACTAGAGAAAGTGGTTTGGTGATCCAAAAAGAAATTTTACATTCAAATGTTTGACCACATAAGACCAAAGTTGAGCTGAAGTAGCCTGAAAAGCGAAAGGGATACCAAGAAATTTAAACTACACCCCAAGTTGAATCCAACTCCATTTCATAACAACTAGCCAAGTAGGAATGGGAGACTGATATTGTCGATAACACTGTGTTTTCTCCCATTGAATAGTAGAACCTAAAGAAAGACAAAAAGTTCCAGACAATCAAGAGCATGATGAATAGATTGCTCATCCTCCAAGAGTGTGAGAAAATAATCATCAACAAAATGACCATTAATAAGTTGTTGAGTAGAAGAAGGTAAAGAAATACCTTTCACTAATCCTTGAGAAGCACTGTGAGCAAGAAGATAACTAAATCCTTTAACAGCCAACACATAAACGGAAGGGGCTATGGGGAACCTTTCCTAATAGATCTGAACAAACCAAACCTAGAAGACTGGGCACCATTGATAGTAATATAGGCACCAACATTTTGAAAGAGCATTTGCACAGACCTAACAAAGCGAGGACCAAACCCTAAAGCTTGGAGCATAGCTAAGATGAAAGACCATTCAATTTTGTATCATATGCTTTAGCAAAATCAATCTTGATAAATAAAGCTTGTTGAGAGGAAAGATGAGCCCATTCCATACCTTCCCAAATGGCTATAATATTATCAAGAATATACATGTGTTTAATGAAGCCAATTTTCTCACTTCTAATTATCAAAGGCGAAGATTAGAAATCTTGTTAGCCAAAGCCTTAGCAATGATCTTGTAAGACATGTTAAGCAAAGTAATGGGTCTCCAATTAGAAATTTTCTTGGGATCTCTTGCTTTGGGAATGATTTTTTCCTTGGGGTTAATCACACCAGTTGTATAGATATATATCAGATCTAAGCATACAAGCAATAAATATGGAAATAAACCAGAAGAAACAATACACAAGATATAATGTGGTTCACTCAAAAAAATCTATGTCCACCAAGAAACAACCAATATATTATTCAAAGCTTCATAGAGGATATACAATGAAGATCTGCAATCTTCCATAACTTCTTTGGATGTACAATACTTTCTTCCTCACAAGCTTCTCTTTTTCTCTCTCCAAGAATTCCTTCTTACAATTCTTCTAATTCTTAATGAGTTCTCACCTTCTAACCCTAGATTTCTATCTTATATAAGCATATACAAACTTAGGGCACTTTAGCTATGCAATTATAACCATTAGATCACCTTTTAATCAAAGGTTAGATCTAATTCCCGTGACTTAAATAAAAACAAGCATGCATGGTAGTAATCGATGTCGGTACCCTACCCTAACCGATATCGGTTCCTACTTTCTTTTACCGATGTCGGTCCCTAGGTGATCGATGACAGATTACCCAACTAATCATTCTTGTGTATTCCAAAGACAAGTTTAATAAAGCATGTTATTTATGAAGCAATTGAGCTCCATGAACTCAACAAATTTTATATTGCCTTGATTAATCGGTCACCCAAAGAATTAGTCTCTAGATATTCCAAGTAGAAATTGTGGAGATCGGGACCAACAATGTCCCACGAGCTTCATAAAATTTAGCAGGGAAATCCATCAACTCCTGGAGCTTTATCTCGAATCCATTTGAAAGCACCTCTTTAAGATCGAGAAGAGATAAAGGTCTATCAAGAGCCACCCGTTGGGTTTGGGAAACTTTTAGGGCACCACATGGAGACATTTTAAAAAGGTTTACCTCTCGATCTAGGAGTGGCGAGGTTGATTAAAAAACCCCATGATAATGATGCACAAAAGCTCGGAGAATCTCAGGAAAGGTGGTAAGCCTAGCATTTCCTTGAGAGATTTCCTTGATCTTGTCTGAAGACTATTTGGAGTGCAACATGGAAAAGAATTCCTTGGAAGCTCAGTCCCCAATTTTAAGCCAATGCAGGTGAGCACGAAGTTGTGCC
Organism: Taxus wallichiana var. yunnanensis; assembly: GCA_018340775.1. Classification (NCBI taxonomy): domain Eukaryota; kingdom Viridiplantae; phylum Streptophyta; class Pinopsida; order Cupressales; family Taxaceae; genus Taxus; species Taxus wallichiana. The sequence goes on along the minus strand of CM031234.1, from coordinate 347,609,446 downwards.
CCATGGACTTGGTAGGCTTTGTGGACTTTAAGAGTTTTCCACCAATAGGCGATTTGGGTTTCTGCAAAGCACGGTTGAAAGGTGAGGCATTAAGTTCTTGTGAGATTCTGGAGAACTCATGATATGAAGCCTCATGGGCATGCTTCCTGAAGATGGAGGCATGTTTCCCATATATATGGAGAAAGGTGGTGGTGCACTTGATAACATCATTCCACCAAGTGATCCATCCAAAGCCATCAAAAGGTCGATCAACTAGATTCCATACTCGTTGTATGTGTGACACGGTTCGAGCATACTAAAGGTGAGTGGTGTTAAGATAAATTTGAGAAGTAACTTAGTTCTTTTTGTAGGTTTAGACCATGTAATATTGAAAAATATGGGAGAGTGGTTTGATAGCAAAGCGGTGTCGATGTGACAACAACAAAGACGACCCAAAGCAAGGAAAAGATAGAAAAATCACATTGGTCATGAGGGAGAGATCCATCCGTTGAACAATTTGATCTTTCCCTTCTCTAAAATTAGACAAGTGAACCTAGGAAAGAAGAGCATTTATGTTGAAAGGGAATATTGGGATCAAAAAGTCTAAGCTTGTGCTCTAAATAAAACCAATCCTCCCACTCTCCCACACACCTATGCAAGGAAGACACCCAATCTTATCCTCAGGATTTTAACCATGTTAAAGTCACCACAAATGATCTAGATATCCTCCGGAAAGAAATCACAAGCCAACTCCAAAAAGAGCATGCTCACCCACATCATTAGAAGCGTAGATGTTGGCTAACCCAAAAATACACCGTCAAAAAAAAAAGACCACACTACTCAAGGTGAGGGGTCCGATCCCTAGAAATCACATGTTGAGTAATGTCACCCGAGAGAAATCAAGGTCATGACTCCACCATGGCTAGGCTCATGATTAGAGGTATGAAAAATGACATGGGGCTAGATAGTGTGAGTTACGAGAGTGCAACAAAAAGCCAACTAGCTTGACTTCTTGTAGACACAAAAATTTCATGTGGTGAAAATGAAGATAATTGTCCCTGACGACAAGATATTGTTGATTCGGTTTAGTAAGACCACGTATATTCCAAGAATACACAATCATTGAGATGAATCTAAGTACATATTCCCCTCATCATCCATATCGGAAAGGGCATAAAACTAGGTTATGAGAAGAAGATACTCGAGGTAAGAACTAGAGTAAGATCTCCTAAATTTCAAGGACATCATTTGTCTTGCACATACTCACCTTCCTCTAAGGGGGACGAGATACAAGATTGAGATGAGTCATCCACAAAGGAGACTTGGGTAGGGACAAGGGAGAATGGGAGGAAGACAAGGAAGTTTAACATGAGAAACAAGAAATGTGGCCAACGGTGGCGGGAAGGCAAAGGCTCAAACTTCGAGGCTCATCTTGTTTGACATGGTTTTTTAATGACTCCATTTTATTCTCTATAATCTTTCTCGTTAATCTAAGCTACACCACTCTAACCCTAAGATTACACCATTGTGTCACATCTTCTAGACACATAAAATGGCCGATCCCTATATAAAATTAATTGAAATGACCCTCTTACTAACATAATGGTCGGTTGGTTGGTTGCAAGATGAGTTGTTTGTTTTGTTGCTTGGTTGACCTTCTCCTCTTATAGCTCAAATATTTGTAAATATGTCTATATGTAAAACATACACGTAATAATATTAAAAAACTTATTTAGGATTCATCACATAGTTTTCTTATTGAAAGGTTCCACATTGATTAATGATTTCATTTTCTTCTCTATAAAATTTTCTATTAATCTAAGCTACACCACTCTTACTCTAAGATATACCACTCTTACTTCAAGCTACAACACTTTGTTAGACCTTCTACACACCTAAAATGGCCCCAATTCAAATTCAATAAAGTAGTCCTATTTCTAATATAACGGTTGGTTGGAGTTTGTTTACTTGGTTTCTCTAAATACCTTCCCCTCTCCTCCTTTATGGTTTCATAATCCAAAAATAATTCTATAAATACATTGTTTACTACCCTAAGTCAAATATACCTCTTCTTGAGAATCACCAAAGCATAACGTGTATGTGTTACCTCGTATGCTTATTATAAATTAAAAAAAAAAGCCTCTATCATTTTGCCTCCCTCAAATGCGAGTTTCAGAGCTTAACCATGCCCTCGCGTTTTTTCATTCAACTGGATCTCAAGCTCAAAGGATCATTTCTGGATCACCGAGAAGATTTGAATCGACGATGGCGCCACGGAGAAGAGGTAAGCACAATTCTTTTCTCAAAATTGCATTGAAATATGATAATTATAGATTAAAATTTGAATTGAATACATATTTTTTATTGTTACAGTTAGAGGTCGAGGGAATCAACCACAACCAAACCCTGTTATTCCTATCATCCCTCCCGACACTCCCATAATTGCTCAACATCCCTCGGGTAGTCAAGAAGATTTAGCAGCCCAAATAGTTGAAAACAAAATTGAAATTGAGGATTTAATCAAAACAATGAGGGATGCACAATCTACAAACCCCACCACGCCTCTCTTGCAAACACATTGAGGCATTACTTGTTCAAATTGACATGGAAACGGGGAAAATTGATCATTGGACAACTTACAGAGAGGGTTGTAGGGTTTATTATTCCAACAAATTGTCATATGTGGATGTAAAGAAAAAGAAATTTCAAAAGAACTCATATGCACCTTATTCATGGACCCCCGCACTAATTTTCTTGTTCCGTTGACATGTAAATGATTTCCCATCCATTGGTGCAATAATAATTTGATTAAAAATAATTTTTGGGACCGATGGTGGATGGTGTTTGATTTTCCACCTTGTAATAACAACGAGGTGCCACTATACTTTCTAAGGAAACTCTATTGCGAGTTTATCCTCAATGAGATCCCAAATTATTTTGATTTCCAAGATTTCCAGGGCCGAGGAAAAGGATCTGCATAGGATCGACCAGGTGCACAACGTGCACCTATTCAATAGGGTAGATTCCCCAAAAAGCCCCCTCACCCTGAGATTGTCCCTCAAGCAGTGAAGGAGACAATAGAGATTGATACACTCCACGCTTCGGGGCTATCTGTGACCCTTGTTCGACATACGAGGGAGATTTTGAGCCAGATGCTCATGGAGGTACACAGTATTCCCTCAGGGAGTACTAGCATGAGGCCACATCTTTTCTCGTCATGTGGTAGCATATGTTTGGGGCCCGAGGAGGATGATACTTTCATGCATACTGATTTTGGTGCACCTGGTGCTAGGGGTGAACATGATAATGTCACTATGTCAGATGTCCTTTTGAGTGAGACATTTGGATTACATTCATCGGCATCACCTTCATAGGTAAATTTGTTATGTTTTGTTATGTGTGTTACAAAAAGTTTGGAGTACTTGATTTACTTATATATGTTAAATTTTTGAAATAATTGTATTTGTACATGTACATGCATTGATATTACAACACGCGGGAGGTGCATCTTCATCCCGACCATAGGCAGCGAGCACCATGCATACACATACATTCACAGAGGTAATTTAGAATGTTAATTATGTAAAATTTTCACATACATGTGTGTGTGTGTGTGTGTGTGTGTGTGTGTGTGTATATATGTATATGTATGTGTATATATATTAGTTTTGAAGTCAAATATATGTATGTTCTTGTATGTCCATCTAACTCACGTGATATACATGTTTGATAAAGATGTTGACTTCACTAGACACCCCACCATCTCTGCGACAAGTAGATAAAGGTGTTGCCATGATTTCATCTGCATGTAACAACTCACTTGAGGTATTCAAACAACACGTAAATTTTGTTAAATTTCTCATGTAATTCATATTATGTTAAATTACATGTTAGTAATGTCTTTCATTGTAGAATTATTAAATTATGTTAATAATGTCCTTCATTGTGTATATGCAGGAGTTACCTATGACAAGTAGCAGCCTTGTTCATTTGATTCACAGGCGTGGCGGGGTAAAAACAATAGTTCTATATTGATAAAATTAGTTAAAATATTGTCATTATGTAGATACATGTACTTAGCTCTATTTTCACTAATTTTGATGTTAGATTTTCTGATCTTATGTGTATGTAGGGAACTTCAACCCCCTCCATTTTGACTTCGAGGGCACGGACTCCTCCATCTCGTCATCTTCGTACCCCCATTCATACTGCAGAGCTCCCGATGACTCATCTGAGCGTGAGATGCAAATTCGGCGTGATCGACAACTTGTGGTAAGTTTGTGTATTTATGTAAATACTTTCATTCTAGCATGGTCTTAAATACATGTTGAAAACATATATAAATTAAGTTTTGACAAAAAAACATTGTTTGCATTTACAGCTCATCTACAGGCAAGTATTCAGTGGAAGAGGACTCGAAGCATGGGCTCGGATGATCCAAAGTCATCTCATGGATCTCCATCTTCGTCTAAGGGAGGGCCTTCTTCGAGCAAGGCCAAGAGAGGGATAGATTTTGATGAGTAGGAAATATATATGTCTTACATGACATTGTTTTTGTATGCCTATGTGCATGGCATTATATGTACACCTATATGGCATTTGAACTTGATGGTATATGACCTATTTGGGCATTTTTGTATTTATTATGCACATTAAAATACTATTTGGAACTTGATAATTTTGTATGAGACCTTACATTTTTGAGATTATTTTCGCATGAATCTAATATGATGTGCACTTGACAATATTTAAGACATTATGGATTATTTTTTCATTTATTGGTGATGTACATGTACTAGCATTTTCAATGTATAATATGCATCAAACTTTGGAAATCAATATTTATATAATGTATGTATATAAAGAGTTACCTAATCTGAGTAATTATTCATTCAATTTATCAATGTGTATATGTGTATTTACCTTACTTGCGCTTCTTCTTGCTCATGGTCTCTTTGTACTGGTTCCTATCTTATCATGCACTTACTACATTCTTCTATGCTTCGTAGTCTTCTCCCCTATTAAAACACCCGAGTCATCACAATTTGATGCCTTTCATCTGTTGATATTTTGAGAATGTCTCTCCATATACATTACTCCAATGCTTGAGAATGTCTCCAGATGCAATGACATTCTGATTCAGACACTCAATGATTCTTGATTGTCTAATCCTATCCAATTCATGTTATTACCTTTAAATCTATAGGCATTTCAAGTTATTTGGAAATCACATCACACCCTTCACTAGGCTTGATGACTACCCCTATCCTTTTTAAGGCACTTTTGAAAGCATCCATGGGTTTATCATAACATAAATTATCAATGAATGGAAGGTCACTAAGCCATAGGCTAGCTGACTCCCATCCAGAACTAAACAAGAAAGATTTACTAGGTGATTGATAACTCCCATGTGTTCTTAGACATACCCCTATCAAATTCATTCTTAAGCCAATCTAGTCATTCAGGGCTCTTAAGCGACTACGCCCGGACGGGTAGCCCGAAAGCACGGGGAGCGTAGGGAACCAAAAAAATCCTCCACTAGCATTCACTAGCCACCCCGACATGTGTTGGCATAGTTGGTTCGGTCCCACGAGCTTCTGTTTGCAAACTACAACGTCTGACAAGCCCTACACTAACTCGACTACTATTTCACGTGTTTGCAAACAATAACACAACAGAGAAACCAGATGGAGACATGAGAAAACCATGAGAGGATTTTGAAGAGGTCCCCATGGGAGGTCTCGGATCTACGAGACGAGACTCTATCTCTAGGTGCCACGGAGTCTCAAGAAATCACCCGTCGAAGATATGGCGTGTTGGGCCTCAGGGATCTTAAGGGACTACGCCCGGACGAGGTAGCCCAAAAGCACGGGGAGCATAGGGAACCAAAAAAATGCTCCACTAGCATTCACCAGGCCACCTTGATGTGTTGGCGTAGTTGGTTTGGTCCCACGAGCTTCCGTTTGCAAACTACAACATCTGACAGCCCTACACTGACTCAGACTACACTATTTCACACGTTTGCAACAATAACACAACGAGAGAACCAGATGGAGATGGAGAAAACCATGAGAGGATTTTGTAGAGGGCCCAACATGGAGGTTCGATCTAACGAGACATCTCTAGGTGCCACAGAGTCCGAAATCACCCATCGAAGATATGGCATGTTTGGGCCTCAGGGCTCTTAAGGGACTACGCCCGGACGAGGTAGCCCAAAAGCACGGGGAGCGTAGGGAACCAAAAAAAGAATGCCTCCACTAGCATTCACCAGGCCACCACATGTGTTGGCATAGTTGGTTTGGTCCCACATGAGCTTCCGTTTGCAAACTACAACATCTAGCAGCCTTACACTTGACTCAGACTGCACTATTTCACACGTTTACAAACAATAGGACAACGAGAGAACCAAATGGAGATGGAAAAAACCACGAGAGGATTTCATAGAGGGCCCCGACATGGAGCTCTCGGATCTAATGAGACATCTCTAGGTGCCACGGAGTCCGAGAAATCACCCATCAAAGATATAGCGTGTTTGGGCCTCAGGGCTCTTAAGAGACTACGCCGAGACGAGGTAGCCCAAAGCACGGGAGCATAGGGAACAAAAAAATCCTCCAATAGTGTTCACTTATCCACCATTTGGCGTGTTGTTGGCCCAGAGTTGGTTTGGTCCCACAGCTTCCGTTTGCAAACTACAACATCTCTCACCCTACACTCGACTCAGACTACACTATTTCACGCGCGTTTACAAACAATAGCAACGAGAGAACCGGATGGAGATGGAGAAAAACCATGAGAGGATTTCATAGAGGGCCCCGACATGGAGCTCTTGGATCTAACGAGACATCTCTAGGTGCCACGGAGTCTGAGAAATCACTGTCGAAGATATGGCGTGTTTGGGCCTCAGGGCTCTTAAGCGACTACGCCCGGACGGGTAGCCCAAAAGCACGGGGAGCATAGGGAACCAAAAATGAAAGCCTCCACTAGTGTTCACCTAGCCACCCCGATGTGTTGGCATAGTTGGTTTGGTCCCACGAGCTTCCATTTGCAAACTACACCCTCTGACAGCCCTACACTGACTCAAACTGCACTATTTCGCGCATTTGCAAACAATAGGACAACGAGAGAACCAGATGGAGATGGAGAAAACCATGAGAGAGGCTTTTTAGTAGAGGCCCTAACATGGAGGTCTCGATCTAAGACACATCTCTAGGTGCCACGGAGTCTAAGAAATCACCCATCAAAGATATGGCGTGTTTGGGCCTCGGGGGGCTCTTAAGTGACTACGCCGATGAGGTAGCCCAAAGCACGGGAGCATAGTAGGAACCAAAATGAATCTCCACTAGCATTCACTTTTGCCACCTGACATGTTTGATAGTTGGTTTGGTCCCCAAGCTAATTTGCAAAATAATCAACTTGGCATGTTTTCCCTACATATTATCCACTATTTCATTTGCAAACAATAGACAGATCTTCCCGGATGGAGATGGATCCTACCAAACCCAGAGAGGATTTCATAGAGGCCCCAAACATGGAGGTTTTTTAAGATCTTGAGACATGTTCTAGGTGCCATGAAGTCTCAAGAAATCACCCATCGAAGATATGGCGTGTTTGGGCCTCGGGGCTCTTAAGCGGCTATGCCTGATTTCTAGCCCAAAGCACGGGAGCATAGGGAACCAAAAATGAATGCTCCACTAGTTCACTGGCCACCTGATGTGTTGGCATAGTTGGTTTGGTCCCACGAGCTTCAAACCCTTTGCAAACTACTCCTCTTCTCAGCCCTACACTGACTCTCGCATTGACTATTCACATTTTTCAATAGCACAAGCCATGAGAACAATAGTCAAGATGACAAAGAAACGTGAGATGATTTTGTATTACATGGGAGATGGATGAAAACCACGAGAAGATTTTGTAGAATCACTAGTGGAAGATATTCATTTTGGCTCTATGCTCTCTTTAGATCTCTAGGTGCCATGGAGTCTAAGAAATTACATTAAGAGCCCCCTAGATAAGATAATCTTTGGGCCTCGGTGATTTCTCGAACTACCCATGGCACCTAAAGACATATCATTAGATTTGGAAAGCCAAAATGTTGAATCCCTCTACAAATCCTCTCCACATGGTTTCTCCATCTCCATCTGGTTCTCTCTCCGATTTTTGTTTGCAAACAATGCAAAAAATAGTGCGATGTCTTAGTCAGTGTAGCAGGCTTTTGCGCAGAGGTTGTAGTTTGCAAAAAAGAACAAGAGAACCGGGGACCGAACAAACTACGCCAAGAGGTTTTGAAGGCATGGTGAACACTAGTGGAGGTATTTGGTTCTTGGAGGTCCTACGCTGCCATGCTTTTGGGCTACCTAAATCACCTGCGTCGAATATATAGCGTAGTCACTTAAGAGCCCGAGGCCCAATCACGCCATATCTTCGATGGGTGATTTCTTGACTTCATGGCACCTGAGACATAGGGTTAGATCAAAAGCTCCATGGTGGGGACCTCATTTGGAATTCTTCTCGCTAGCCTTCATGGTTTTCTCCATCTCCATCCTATTCTCTCTCATTGTGTCTCATTTTGTTTAGTAAAAAAGGTGAAATAAATGTGAAATTTCATGTAGGCTACCAAGGATGTAGTTTGCAAATGAAATCTCATGGGACCAAAAAACTATGCCAACATGTCGAGATGGCACAGTGAATGCTAGTGGAGCATTCATTTTGGTTCCCTACACTCCCCGTGCTTTCGGGGTACCCCAAGTCACGGGTAGTCGCTTAAGAGCCGTGAGGCCCAATCACACCATATCTTGACGAGTGATTTCTCGACTCCATGGCACCTAGAGATGTCTCGTTAGAATCCAAAAGCTCCCATGTCAAGCCCTCTACAAAATCCTCTCATGGTTTTCTCCGTCTCCATCCGGTTCTCTCATGTGTCTGATATTGTTTGCAAACACGAAATAGAGTGTAGTCTAAGTGAATCGAGTAAGGCTTTGAGATGGGTAGATTGTAGCTCAAGCAATTTGCAAACAAGAGGGACATGGGACCAAACCAACTATCCAACACATCCAAATGGCCTAGTGAACACTAGTGGAGCATTTTTTTGGTTCCCTACGCTCCTCGTGCTTTCGGGCTACCCGTCTGGGCGTAGTCCCTTAAGAGCCCTAAGGCCCAAACATGCCATATCTTCGACGGGTGATTTCTCGGACTCCATGGCACCTAGAGATGTCTCATTAGATCTGAAAGCTCCATGTTAGGGCCCTCTACGAAATTATCTCATGGTTTTCTCCATCTCCATCCGGTTCTCTCGTTGTGCTATTGTTTGCAAATGCATGAGAAATAGTGCAGATCTAAGTCGATGTAGGGTTGCTGCTAGAGTTGTAGTTTGCAAACGGTAGCTCGTGGGACCAACCAAACTAACTACGCCAACACATCCAGGGTGGCACTGGTGAATGCTATTGGAGCATTCATTTTGGTTCCCTACGCTCCCGTGCTTTTGGGCTACCTCACCCTGCAGGTGTAGTCCTTAAGAGCCCCGAGGCCCAAACACGCCATATCTTCGATGGGTGATTTCTCGACTCCGTGGCACCTAGAGATGTCTCTTGTCGATCTTGAAAACTCCATGTCATGCCCTACAAAAAATCCTCTCATGGTTTTCTCTCCGTCTCCATCCAGTTCTCTCGTTGTCCTATTGTTTGCAAACGCAAAAATAGTGCGGTTTGAGTCGAGTGTAGGGCTACCGAGAGGTGTAGTTTTCAAATGAAGCTCATGGGACCAAACCAACTATGCCAACACATCGGGGTGGCCATGGTGAATGCTAGTGGAGGCTTTGTTTTGGTTCCCTACACTCCCCGTGCTTTTAGGCTACCCCGTCCGGCGTAGTCGCTTAAGAGCCCTGAGGCCCAAACACGCCATATCTTCGACGGGTGATTTCTTGACTCCATGGCACCTAGAGATGTCTCGTCAGATCTAAAGACCTCCATGTTGGGGCCTCTATGAAATCCTCTCTCATGGATTTCTCTCCATCTCCATCAGGTTCTCTCGTTGTCTATTGTTTGCAAACACATGAAATAGTGCGAGTCGAGTCAGTGTAGGGCTTTCAGAGAGGTTGTAGTTTGCAAACGAAATGATGGGACCAAAACAACTATGCTGAACACATCGGGGTGGCCTAGTGAATGCTAGTGGAGGATTTTTTTGGTTCCCTACGCTCCTCATGCTTTTGGGCTACCCCATCTGGGCGTAGTCACTTAAGAGCCCTGAGGCCCAAACACGCCATATCTTCGACGGGTGATTTCTCGGACTCCATGGCACCTAGAGACATCTCGTCAGATCCAAGAGCTCCATGTTGGGGCCCTCTATAAAATCCTCTCATGGTTTTCTCCGTCTCCATCTGGTTCTCTCGTTGTGCTATTGTTTGCAAATGCGAGAAATAGTGCGATCTAGTCGGTGTAAGGCTGCCGAGATGTATAGTTTGCAAACGGTAAGTGTCATGGGGACCAAACCAACTACGACCACACATGTCCAGGGTGGCTCAGTGAACACTAGTGGAGGCTTTTTTTGGTTCCCTATGCTCCTCATGCTTTCGGGCTACCTCGTTCGGGGTATAGTCTCTTAAGAGCCCTCGAGGCCCAAACACACCATATCTTCTGATGACGGTGATTTCTCGACTCCGTGGCACCTAGAGATGTCTCATCAGATCCAAGACTCCATGTTGGGGGCCCTCTAAAAATCCTCTCATGGTTTTTTCATCTCCCATCTGGTTCTCTTCAATTTTGTCTATTGTTTGCAAACGCGTGAAATAGTGCGTGTTTGAGTCGGTGTAGGGGGTTGCTCGAGACATTGTAGTTTGCAAATGGAAAGCTCATGGGACCAAACCAACTATTTGGGACATCCAAATGGCCTGGTGAATGCTAGTGGAGCATTTTTTTGGTTCCCTATGCTCCCCATGCTTTCAGGCTACCTCGTCCGGGCGTAGTCGCTTAAGAGCCCTGAGGCCCAATCATGCCATATCTTCGACGGGTGATTTCTCGACTCCATGGCACCTAGAGATGTCTCGTCAGATCAAGAAAGCTCCACATCAGGGCCCTCTACAAAATCCTCTCATCACATTTTCCCATCTCCATTTGGTTCTCTCGTGTCTTATTGTTTGCAAACGCGTGAAATAGTGCAGTCCTAAGAGTAATATAGGGCTGGTTCAGATGCAATATAGGTTGCAAACGAAAGCTCATGGGACCAAACCAACTACACCAACACATCAGGTGGCAGGTGAATGCTAGTGAGGCTTATGTTTTTGTTCCCTATATCCCCGTGCTTTCTGGGCTACCTCGAGAATAATAAATTCTAGTCGTTAAGAGCCGTGAGGCCCAAACTTTTTTTGCACCATATCTTCATAAACATGATTTCTCGGACTCCATTGGCACCTAGAGACATCTTTTCTAAAGGGACTATACCATTGAGAAAAAAAATCCTCTCCTTTTCTCCGGAATAAGAGTGAGAATCGGAGAGAATGGATCAAGATCCAGTGTTTTCTGAAGCTCAAGTAGTAAATAGTGAAACATAAATTTACTCAAGCGTTGACAAAATGGCAAAATTACAGCTGTAAAATAAAGAGACCCAAAAAAACTAAAAAAAAAACAAAATTGCCTGGCAATGGTAATACTACTTCTTGGTAGCTTTTTTTGTCGATGCTCCCATCTTGACTCTCTTCCGGGTATGTTTAAGAGCCCTAGGCCCAAAGTTGTCATGTGGCAATTTTCGATCTTTATCAAGCTCCTCATGGTTCTTTTGCTCTCTCTTTTCGTTGCCCCAAAGAGATAGTCTCACCATGAGGTTGGAAACACCATTTGGCATGACCCTCAATGAAATCCTCAATGTTTTCTAAAGGCGGAAATGTTGTAATCATGTATGTGCTAGTTTTGGCCTTCCAAAATGGGAGTCTAAGGAGGTTAGTTCTTAAAATGTCCTCAATCTAATCTACTTTTCAATGTTCCCCTCCCCCTCCATGCTTTTCTTGCCTTTATTTTGGCCAGTTCTTGACCTCATCCTTGAGAGTTTCATCTCAACTCTAAGGCCTCGAACCTCTTTGAAGAGCTATCAAACTACACTTCTGAGGGCAAATGCTTGCTGATATTTAGAAGGTCATGTGCTGATCTCTAGTTCGAAGGCTCCTTCTCCATGGCAGAGCCTCAAGGTTGAGATTCTTTAGGCCACAGTTCCCGTCTTTTAGAGGTAGAGGCGAGGTGGGGGCAGAATAGCAGCGGGGAATGGATGGAGAAGCTTGAGCAATGGGGGGCAATTTCAATGATGCAACATTGTAAATTGACGGGAATAGTGCAATCTCTCATTGATTTCCAATATAGAGGCCCATCAAAGGGTAGCGTGAAATTAGGAGAGGAAGGAAGACCGGGGTATTTTAGAATTTACATTTATGAATCAACAAAATAAGTCCTTGATGCAAGAGGAACCACCTGGTGTGCTTACGAAACTCCAAAATGGAGCGTTTCTAAGGAGTTCGAAATCGAGATAATGGGAAAGCAAACCAATCGATTCCTACGGAAGTGGTTTAGAAAGATAAGATGTTTAGCGAGGGACTTGACAAAACCTACCTTCCCGAAGGAGATGAATCGAATCATCATGCGAGTAACCTCATCATAGGGTGGAGGAATTGAAAGCCTGACAAGTAATGCCTTCTGCAAATGTGAGCTTCTCGGATCCCTCCACAAATCTTCTTTCTTGACATCTCTATCAACCCTTTTGTTGAAGAAGCGGTATCCCTCAAACAAAGACCGAGTCGCTTCAGGCAATAAGATCTTCATTGACCAATATCTTGTCCCCGTTTCGAATGACAAGTCTCTCCTTCCATTCCTTAGCAAAACGCACGAAAATGCTTTGGTCATGTCCTCGCACCTTTTCCATGAAGTTGGTGAAGCCACCTTTCTTTGAGAATGTTCCAAAGCTCAATATTTTCCTTCCCCAACATTGTCAGAGTTATGGCTCAATTTGGGAGGAGAGGTCCTCCCATCTTCTCTCGTGATAGATGATTTCAAAAATTTCCCAGATCCAGTCGTGTGCGTGAGACCTATCCGCTTCTTGCTATTGTTGTAAGCCGCACAAAGCTGGAAACTATAGCCGTTGCTCTTCCCACCAATGGCTGCGTGACCGTTTGGCCCGAGCCTACGGGAAGTCGCATGTGTGAGTAGCTCTCTCTCTTTCATCACATCATTCACAACTTCCATCGGTTTAGAGGAGCTATGAATCTTTTTTTAAAAATTTGTAGTACATCCCGCATGCGTGATTTTCAAATCAACATAACTCCAATTGGAGTTCCCCAAATAATTCTTACTATCATGAATATTTGATATTATTTGCATCATCATATTCATTAAAGCAACACGTGTGAGAGTGTTATTGATGTTGATCTTCATCCAAAGATTATGTCTCATCTCTGAGGATTGCTTGCATATAAAAGTCCGCATGAATCTTTGTTGTGGAGCTGATTAGGGATGTTGTTATTATCCCAAGAGACCCGGTGAAATTAACATTAATGCCATAATTGGCCAGTTCATCCAAAATTTATTGCCCTCTCATGTAAGTATGCCTAATTCGATGTTATTGAAAGTATGAAAGTGTGAGTTCAGATGCTTATGGACTCGAGAGATAAAATCCTTAATACTCCAACTAGGAGATGAAATGGATTGATTAAGTTTAATGATATTAAGGTTGTAGTCCCGGTTTTGTACCTCGTACTAGGTTACACAATATTCTTGAGCACTGAGGCCCAACTCTCGAAGCCCTAGAGAAGCGAGATAATGCTTCAGAAATGATTAGTTTGAACTCCCATTTTTCCTAAGCATGCTCGTTAGATCAGATTACCATTATGATCCCATATTATCCTCCTCCTACCGCCATGTCTCATGGGGTTTCCCTTAGAGGCCCCATCAAAGTTCAACTTGTACACAATTAGAATCGGGAGGATGCCATTTAATCGAAGATCTATCAATACTATTCCTCAGGGATTGCTCGAATTTCAATCGCGATTGGATAAGATGTACTCTTCATTCTCGGGATAACTCTTGTTCTGGGAGGTTTAAATCTGCAATATCCTCTTTGAATACCATTAGAAATTTTTCCAATACGAGTTTATAGTTTTGCTTCTTATTTCTGAAAATGATATCATTTCTATCCTTCGAATCCTCCAGTTAAATGTGGGATAGCCAATTTCCGATCCTTTTGATAACACAATATCTTTGAAGGGTGATTTCCATTGATTCTCATGCTTAATTAAGATAATCTTGAAAGATAAATGAGAGCTTCAAATTTAGGGACAAAGTTCCAAATTCTTTTGGCATAATCACAATGTCCATGAGCAAAAATTATCCTCGAGTCATTTTTACAAACACACCAATTAGGAATTATAAAAATCTTCTCAAAATCGGTGGTAAAAATTCTACCTCCATTGAGAGCCTCTCAGAGAGGAAAAAAAATTTTGTAGGACCCTTAATTCAAACTTCAATGTCTTGTCTCCAATTAAAATCAGGGATTACTATGAAAGATTGATATATATAGCCTTTTGAATTCCTATGGATCAGTTCCCATCACATGGGAATTATTCCAAACCAAATCTGTCCTTGGCGTAGTCACTTAATGGAATAAGATCCAATGATCTTGAAGGGTGATTTTTGTCGGATCAATTCGCACCCAGAGATCGCATTGTCCATTCTTGTTGGTACCACTCCAAAATCAATGGCCCTAATACTTTGAATTTAATACCTCTTGCTTTTTCTCTATCTCCATTCAGATCCCAAATCTGTGTAAGGTTGTCCATTATCCAATCACCTGAATAATATAGGTGGTTCACTATCCATATAGGTGGTGAAATGATGAATTTTAATAAGATATTTTTGTATATAGGTGGTGAAATGATAATTTTGTTTGTTGTTCCTTTCTAATATTTAATTTTCTTAGCTTCACTTGGCTTTGAGAATAATAAATTCTCTACTGATAGTGCCAACCACGTGAAGGTGGAAGCTTTTTGGCACCACTAACCTACATAAACATGTTAGTAAGCAATTAAATAGAATTTTAAATCATACAAAATTTAAACAAAATCATTTAAGTAAATATTCAAATTAAATTCATGAAGAACATACCTTTGCAAATTCAATCCAATGAACCGCAAGGATCAACTCTATTCTTGACAGTAGCAAGAATTGCTTCATGATCTGATTCACGAACCTTCCACATATTTTTGTTTGATGGCCGACCTTGATATTTGATCAATTTAATATTTGTTGCAAGGACCAAATGTGAATAGTGAAGTATCTTCCGATGTACTTCATAGTCTTCAAACAACCAAATGTTTGATTTTTTGATAGGATATCATCGAAGCCAAGTTCCAGTGACTACCACTGATCCAGTGGGATACTCAAGGTCTTCACCATCAATGACTGTGGAAGTCAATTTTTTCCCCTCTACACAACGAGATAAGAAGTATTTGTTCCCTCTTCATTAAATTCCATCACAATAACTGCAAAAATGTGCCCTATGTATCACAAAGTAAAATTGTTCAGTCAATTTATAAATACATTAAGAGTTGACCATTTAATAATTTATAAATCTAAAACATGGCATGTACATATATGTATGTACCTTGTTGCACTAAATCAGAGACTTGGTCAAAGTCAGGTGATGTTGTCATTTGATCTGAAGACCCTACAAGTTGTAATGCTCGTGGAACTTGATGTGTGTCGAGTGGAATTAGAGGTCTACAAGTCCATTCATCCACCCATTATTGTGACTCACATTCATTCCATGCAAAATCAATGCATGATATACAAAAACATGTCATGCACCTAGTATAAATAGTCCAAGCATTTGCATCTGAACTATGGAATGAGTGCATATCACTTGATCCTGCAACTTTGTCATACAATCTTCAAAGTTTTCCGATGTTGTTGCTCTATCAACCAAAAATATCTACGAACCATTGATCTCTCTTGAGATTCATGGCCCATATTCTTACACACCAATCAACAATGTTTTTACATCTGTAAATTTAGCACCATCCTTGAACTTTAACTCTTCTCTTGCAAGTGCTCTTTTCACACATGCTCCTGCACCATCATGCTCTCCTTTTCCATGCCCTACCTCAGTAAAACTCCAGATATGTTGTACATTTGTTTCTTTGTGCATCCTTCTTAGCCAATAAAACATCCGTGCATTCTTGAATTGTGATGTGCAGTTGTCCGACCAAATGTAATGTTGATCGAAACTAATGTTCCTCTCATTCAAGTTCACATAAAACACCTAGAAACACCCTTGTACATATTCTATAGAATGTGTCCGATCATCACTGATGTAGAAATGATACTCTCTTAATATTTTTGATCTTTCTCAGTGCTTTCAGGAGAGTGCATGAATGTTATATGCATGAAAATAGAAACTTGCACTGAGTTATAATATTGAGACTGAACCTCCATTTGTGGCTGCAATGTGTAATTCTCTATGAAGTCAACTACTAAAACAATAGTACCAAGTGGGAATGTGTCCTTTCTTAACTTGAATTGTTCATCCAACCATCGAGCTCTATGTGTGTGCCTTGCATACTCATAAAAAATTTCCTCTCTGAATTTGACCATATATTTTGATACAGGTAATTGTTTTGTAACAAGCTCACACCTCTTAGATTCTTTTCCATCTTTTAATTGATATGCCACCGATTTATATTTGGTGAAATCAACCAATTCTTTTCCTATTGAATATGTACTCTCCTCATGGATACAACTTTTCAGATTTGGCAAGCCACCGCATACATTGCACGTTCCATCCAAACATGCTTTGTTATAAAAAAATTGTCTTGTTGATTTTTCACAAAATATTGTCGAATAAATTCCCTTGAAGATTTTTGTGGGACATTTATTCCACACTCCTGCAACATGATGTCAGTATGCAAAACACTATGTATTTGACAAAAAACATCATAATGCATTGAAAATTCAACATGATGCCTGCAACAACAAGTGGTACGTGAGTGATTGATTTTCACATAAAAGGGTTTGCTCATTTCAAAGAATCTTTGGCTAATGTTAATTTGTGGATTTTCATTTTTAAACTTAGAGAACAATTTTGTTTGAGTCATATCTAAGAAATGTTTTGCACACAATTCACGATTACGAGAACCTATTCTTCTTTTTACTATATCTCTTCTATTCGGTGACACCCTTGTGTTCTCATTCCAAAATTTTACAATTAATTCTTTTAGAATATCAGATGTATTCTTGTCTTTTCATGGAAGTCTGAGAAAGCCCAATAGTCAGTGTTATTGACTAACTCAAGACGTTTACGTCTCTCTATTGCTTTCATTAGTGTTTTTCTGTTTAGCTTCAAAGCACTTGCTTGTTTTTCTAATCAAGCATTTATTAACTATTTTATCACTTACTATACAATTAGTTAGTGCACGTCGTGTAGCATTACTATCTTTGGTGCATCTTTTTCCACCTACAATTTGGTATGCTTTATGTATGTTTTCAACAATTGACGCATTTTGATCAACAACATTAGATGTTCTTAACCCCAGGGTCTTCATTATAGGTCTCATCTTAATTAATTTCATCAATGAAACAAATAATTGACATCTTTGTGTGTCATTTAAATTCTCAAAGTAATTATCCCAAATTCCACTAGCTTTTCTTCTCGCATTTCTTTCAGATTTTTGTTAGGCATTGGTTTTATAATGTTTTCATCAATTTCAATTAAGTGAATTGGTTTTCTTCACGAAATGGAAGGAGGTGTTCTTAGAGGTGAAGATTCATTTACAAGGTTACTTTCTTCATTCAGTGTTTTCATACAAATTTTGGGGTTAACATTTGGATTCTCAAGTAAGGGTTCAACAATTGGATTCATATCAATTTCTTCATCCATACCAACATTATCATTCAATTCAATATCATTATTCATTGCAAAATCATTATTCTCTACATTTTCATTATGTATTTCATCCCAATTTTCTAATACATTAGCTACATTTGATATAGCGGATGTACCTTGCCCTGCTCGAAGTTTTTGCATTCTCTTCAATTTCTTTATTCTCTTCTCTTCCAATTGCTCCGGTGTCTTATTCTTGACTTTCCTCTTGTCCTTAGCTCGACGTTTATCGCCCATGATTAGAAAAAATCAACTAGTGGGGTAGGGGACAAAATGAAATACTAAAAAATCATGCAAGAATGTAGAGAATATTATGCTAAAAAATAGAATGTTTACAGAATTCCCATGAAAGAGATGAAAGGGACGTTGGGGGCCACAATATATAAAACAAAGAAAAAATACGCGTTATGCACGCGTTTTGTGTTTTCTCTTTTCCCAAGCCATGCCTCAAGGCTTGGGATCCAGTTTGGATCCCCAAGCTTGAGGCATGGACCTGCACAAACACAACAAACAACGAGTTTTTACAAGAAAATGTAAAAATGACACTTCCTCTATGATAAATCAAAATAAAACAATCGATCCATTTTAAAAAAATTATACCACAACGTAGAGCAGAGTCTCTTCTTTCTAAAAATATAATTTTCAAATTTTTTGACTAATATAAGGTTTCCATATTATTTATTTTCTAACTATGCCTTTTTATAGCTATTTTTTGAAGTGTAAATATGTCTATCTTTCATGGTGTATCTTTTTTTTGGGTGATCGAAATTAAAAAAATATATACTAGCCCAAACTAGGCATAATTCTATACATATTCAAAAAAAAAAATCTAATTTTCGATATTTTTTGAGGTAGTTAGGGGGGGGGCACGGTTGGAGCTCCATTATTTTTCAAAACATAAAATTTTTGTACTAGAAAAATCATAAATAAAAAAATATTCGCTAAAAAAATCTAAAAAAATGGAGCCCAAACTAGATGCTCCTAGCTATCTTTCTACCAAAGGGTTTTCAAAAATACTAAATGGTGCTCAAAAAATGGTGGGGGCACGAAAGTCACTCTATTATGTTTTTTAACAAAAATAGGAGCATCTGTTGGTATTTTAGTTGTTTGACCCACTTAAACTTATCCATTTTCAATAAAAAGTTTTGGTGTGTGTGTGCATCATGTGCCCTAGGTGCTCTATTGTTAGTCTGTGTCATCACACTTTGTGAAGTAGACAAATAACTAGATGTAGAAAAATGTAATAGAATGTGTGCATGGAATAGAATAGAATCCCTCCCCCTATGCTTGTGTGATGCAGATGAACCAACCTTGTCCTTGTGATGGAGCTAATGGATGCAAATGATCTCCAAATGGATGCAACTCTAGGTGGATGATAGTAGTGACTAGTGCTTGGTCCCTCATTATGGTCTCATAACTTTATATTTATAGGGTTCTCTTGATCTAATTTCATAATTAACCCCAAAATGGCCACCACCAAAAATATAAAGATCTCAAATGGCTAGAAAGAGCCCAAAAAGTGGTGGGAAAGTTCAAAAAGGATCGGGGTGCCCCTGGTGGGACCAGGGGCCCATGGGCACCCCAAGATGTACTAGCTAACCCTGGTGCCCAATCAAAATAAAATAATGAAAAATGAAAAATGATTGGGCATGTGGTGTAAGAGGTCGAAATGATGAAATAAAATAAAATAAGATGGCCAAAAAGATGGGGGTTAATTAGTACTTTCTTCACTCAAAAACCTTCTAAATAGTAGTATGAGACCAGGACTAAATAATGTCTAAAGTGCATGATTTTGTGTCTACATTTTCCCCCACTTTATGTTGGTGAGAAAAGCTCGGTAACATAAAGTAGATAGAGATGTGTACCTGATGTCCATGAAGATTGTAGTAGAAAACATGTTGAAAGGACTAGACAAAGCGTGGAATGACAAAAAGATGATGGAGCATGGAAACTATAGATGAAAAAGTGCAAAAAAAAGTGATGAGAGTGAACCTAGGGCAGAAATGTGTGTGTAGTTGCTGATGTGTGTGATGTACCTGCATGGTTAGTATGGTGTGTGTTGTATGAAGTGTTGTTGTTGACGTTGTTGTTGTTGTTTTTGTTTTGTTGTTGCCCCCATTTGACTACTTGTTTTCTCATACGGCCGGACCTGCAAGGAGAAAATGATCAAGTAGTCAAATATGTATGTATGTATGTGTAAAAATGCAATGTAAAAGACACATGTATATGTATGTAAATGTAAAATACACAAATGAAATGAAAAATGTAAATGGAACATGTGCACTGATCCATGTCGAAAGAGAGTGTAGAAGGATATCTGTATTGTGAGTTTTTTGGGTGATCTCACGCCACCATAGGCCGAAAGAAGTGTAGGGAGAAATTCATTATTCCTCCTTCCTTAACTAACTTTCCCTAATGTGTGTGAAGAGATCTCTTGTACGTCCTAGTTTTTGGGTGATCCATGCCACCACTTGGCCAAAAGTAGTGTAGGGAGGCACACCCACTGTAACCTCCAACCTATAACTACTTCTTCCCAAATGCTAAGGACACCATGTCCTATAAAATCATTGTGTACGGGGTTCATAGACTAGTCTCTAAACCCACTCATTGTATGTAACCCACAATGCCAAGGGCAGAAAGTGCACTAAACTAAACCGTGTAAAAGTGTTGTGTAGTATGTAAAAACCCCAAATGATGCCCCCTCTTTGGGGTGCATGTGACATCATTGATAGGAGAATGCGGCCCCAAAAGAGGACCAACCACATGAACTCTTGTCTCTTCCCTAGGGGGAAGGGAATGCACTTGGTAGAAACCAAGGCACACACAAACAAGAAGGCTAGCCAAAGACAAGTGTTAGTACAAACAAACATGCATATAGAAAACAATGTATAAGCTACAAAAAATAGTGTATAAGCTACCAAGAAAAGTAATGTAAAACACACAAGAAGACAAAGTAAGCCACACAAAAAAGTGGGTTGCAAACATGGGACATCACTCATGATGTCACAAGACACAAAGGCCATCATGGCCACATACAAAAAAAAAAGTGTGCACACCAAACATAGGGCAAGGCCCATAAACAAAAAAAAATAATAGAAAATATAACAAACAAGTATGGAAGAAAATATCCTGCATAACAAATGTTGCACATGAAGCACCCATTAGCATGTTAGAAAGATAACTAGTATGTCAAAAGCATGTATAACCAAGTAATGTAAAGTGCTAAGTACAAAATGAAACAATAACACACTGTGAGATGAATGTGGATGCCCCAATGACAGTGTAGGAAGGGTAGAAGGCGAGCATCCATGTTGTGTGTAAGAGACATGTATCTATGATCACAACTAGAAAAAGACGTGAACGCGCATGTGTGGATGATATAGATAAATGACATACAAGTAATCTAACTAGCATGTGTAATAAAGTGACCATGAAACAAAAAAAGTAAGAAGAGTAAAAACAACCATAATATGCAATATGTTGTGGATGGATGGAATGGAATGCAAAATGGAGTGATAGGAGCCACATGCCCCCCGAGTGAATGGAAATGTATGCAGTGAGGTTCATTTGGTTTTCCCCCTCAATGAGTCAAGAATGAACCATAAATGAGAGTGTGTCATCGGGAAATGGTCAAAGTGTGTGTGTTGTGTCTAACACATTGTGATGAGATGTGTATGTGTATGATGATGATATGTGACCTAGAAATGATGTGTGTGAACCTTATAGCCAAAGCGTATATCATGAAAAATGAATGTATGAGTGATGATGATGATGCATATATCACTACTAGATGATAAAATGAGTGATGATGTAGCCTAAAGTGTATATCACTACAAGATGAATAAAAGGGAGTGGTGATGTAGCCTAAAGCATATACCACTACAAGATGATAGAGTAGGTGACCATTTAGCCTATAACATATGTCACTAACCTAGTAATGTCACATGATGATGAAAAGGTCAATGATAAAAATGTGTGAATGATAAGGTCCATTTGATTTGTAAACCCTCGGTAGTCAGTATGGACCGAGGAACTAAAGTGCATCATAGGGTAGTGAGTGCAACGTAGTAAGAAATGAATGTATGCATGATGATAATATATGACCATGTGATGATATGATGTGTGATATGTATGATGTATATGTGTAATGTATGTATGTATATAATAAATGTGTGAATGTATGATAATGTGTATGTATGTATGTATGATGTATGTAATGTAGATGATAGTATGTAGATGTAGTAATGTAATGATGATGTGATAAGATGTGATGTATGTATGATGTATGATATGATGATGTAAATGATGAATGTGTATGTATATGATGATGTATGTAATGTATGTATGATGTAAATGATGTAATGTGTGAATACAATGTGTGTGTGTGTATATGTGTGTGTGTGTGGGTTCATGTGTAGTAATCCCTCAATAGTCAAGTGTGAACCAAAGCACAAGAGTGTGTGTGTGTGTGATGATGATAAATATATATGTGATGTATGATATGTGAGATGAGATATGATGCTGAGATGATGTATGAATGTAAAGTGTGTAATGAGTGTAATGTAGTATGTATGTATGAATGATAATGAATGATAATGATAAATGAATGAATGTATGTAATGATAATATGTGATGGGGGGTGTGAGATGTTATGCCCCCAAGTATAGAGGATGAAGAATGAAATCATGTGATGTCATCTAGAAGATCATCGCTTTCAGGATCAAAGTCAAATGGATAAGCATTGGTGACTTGATAAGAAATAGTGTCTGGTTGATCACGTAATGAGCCATTGAGGCGTAAGTTGTACATACCCATGGCATATTCCTCATCAAGAATGGAGGAAGTGGACAACCATGTGCATACCAATGAGTGAGATTTTGTGTATAACCTAGAAAAGAGCTATTGCAAATGAAGATATGTCCAAAAGGCATAGGGAAAGAGATGTCTATATGATCGGATCTAGAGTGCCCCCAATATAATCAAGCCATGATTTCCCTAATGTAAGTGGTGAAGAATGAGGAGTGTGTGATAGATAGATAATAAGATGAAAGACACATAACCCATAAGCAACAATAATAGTGATGAAACCATAATAGAGATGAGAATCATGAGGGAGGATAAAGATCCTCAAAAACAAAAACCTAGTCAAGCCAAACCATCATGTGTGCATATAGTGTCATCGCATGTAGGATCAAATGGAATATGTTCCCAATATGAGTCATTCATGAAGAGTGTGCAAGTGAATGGTGGGCGTGCTAATGTAGGTGGTACATGTGAAAGTGTAGGTGATAGAGTGACGTCCATAGACTGGACATGCCCCTGATAAGGAATCATAGTAGTAGTAGTAGCATAGTGGCATAGAAGAAAAATCTATCACACAAATGGTACCATCAAGTGGTGGTAAGTGAGGTGGTTCTTCCCTAGGTTGGGGCTCATCTGTAATATCTATGTGTGGAATAGGAAGACTAGTATTAGGAGCCCAATCACAATATTGGAATGGATCATGGTCACAAAAAATGGTGTACTCAATGCTTTCATGTAATAATTTTACACAATTATGTATAGTAGAGGTGACAACTTGCATGGCATGAAGCCATGGCCTACCAAGTAGACAGTTGTAGGAGACTGGGAAATCAACAACAAAAAGATATGTGTGGATAGTCTTTGGGACCAACAATGATGGGAAATGTAATGTGACCAAGACATGGATGAACAAACCATCATAAGCACATAGTGAAATACTAGATGGACTAACATCATGAGTGGAAAAAGACCTAAAACTTCAAGGAATGACATAGGACACAAGTTAAGTTCAGATCCATTATCAATCAAAGTGTGCTTAACAACTACATTATGAATACAACATATGATATGTAGAGGTGGGTCATTATCAAAAGTGTGAACATCAATGGGAAGGTTAGACTTGAATACTATGTGTGAAGAGAATGCATCGGAAAATGCTTGATAAACCGAGTCTGATGCATGTCAGCATGAATGCGAGTAGTAGTAAGAAAATGTTGGACTCTATGTAGTAAATCAGGATTTGCAAGAAAATAATCATTGATTGAGATACTCATGATGACCAAACCCTAGGATGACAAGTAATGAATGAAGAACCTAGAAGCGTGAATGATCGAGTCGGGTTCACCAAAATGATTAACTAAAAATGGGATATGATGTAGTTAATCTAATCTAGAATGACATGTAAATACAATAAATAAATGTAATAAATGAAGTATGGAAAATGACCCAAACAACTAATCTAAAATGGAAATGTAAAACCCTAATATGCAAAAGAGAGTTAGAATGAACTCAGCTGATTAGAAGCTTGAATGTGTCACAAAAATGAACAAGAAAATAGAAGCAAGAAATGACTATGCAGAGAGAGTCCCCAAAAAGGATGGATCTGGGCTATCTAGCTGGACTGGAGCACTGGAGAGGGACTGGGGTGCTTTGGGTGCTGCTAGTCTAAAAATGGGCACCCTAGTCTATGTAAAAAAAAGTTCAAAACTAAGTTTCACAAGTTTGGAAGGTGGTCCAAAAACCCTCGTTGTGTGTCACATCAGATTCAGTTTTGCACTACGCTGCAGTGTGTCATTGATAATCCAAGATGAATAGAAGACCTACAAAAAAAGACCAAAAGAAGTATCAAAACCCTAAAAAAAAGAATGCAAATGAATGGGTCGAGATCTGACCTCAACTTCCCACAACAATGGGCTTACTAACTAAGCGTTACACTACATTTCAGACCCAAATGTAGTTTTGTGTGTGTGTGTGCATCATGTGCCCTAGGTGCTCTTATGTCAGTCACACTTTGTGAAGTAAAGAAATAACTAGATGTAGAAAATGTAATAGAATGTGTGCATGGAATAGAATAGAATCCCTCCCCCTATGCTTGTGTGATGCAGATGAACCAACCTTGTCCTTGTGATGGAGCTAATGGATGCAAATGATCTCCAAATGGATGCAACTCTAGGTGGATGATAGTAGTGACTAGTGCTTGGTCCCTCATTATGGTCTCATAACTTTATATTTATAGGGTTCTCTTGATCTAATTTTGTAATTAACCCCAAAAAAAGAAAATGCATAGGAAATTGATGGGGCATGCATAAGATGGCCAAAAAGAAAATAAAATAAGATGGCGACGGGGGTTAATTAGATCTTTCTTCACTCAAAACCTTCTAAATAGTAGGATGAGACCATGATTAAATAATGTCTAAAGTGCATGATTTTGTGTCTACACTAGGAATATAATCATGTTCACAATGATTAGTTATAGTAGTCTTTGGGACCTCTTGTAACAAAACATATTGATTTTATTGTCTTGTTTGAATTTGCTTGGGTGTTTTATCTCAAACAGTCATAAGAGGTTGTTGTAGGTCTAACTTAAGGTGAAGAGGATTATGATCTTTTTCTTGAACTAACATTGTTTTAACTTGATTTTACAAGATTTATTTCTTTTTTATATTATATTATGTAATACCTAAATCTCGTATTGTTAAAGGTTACTTGTAATGAGTTATTAAATAGTGATGACATTGTTATCATGCACACATATTTCAAGCATCAATGTAGTGTAGATGGGACAACTCTCATTTTATGTATTCAATGTTATTCAAGTAAATATATATTATTATACCCATGGCTAGTGAGGAATTCCATTGTACATTGTTTTCAATTGAGTTTTTTTCCACCATGATTTTCTTTGTCAAGTGTGAATCTATGAAAGCATGTATACATGGGTGTTCATTGATAGAATCATCTTTTGTTATCTCATGGTCATAGAATGTAATGACGGGTAATTATTTTTGCGATTCATGACCACACCTATGAAACCATATATTGGGTGATCATTGGATGTTATTAGAGCATATGAAGTTGACTTTGGTTGTGCATGACATGTAATGTGAACTTGGTTCTTAAGTAGTATGGTCTAGAAGGGGGATTTGTAAACAATTTCAAGTGTTGATTTGGTTGTGAAATTGATTTACACAATATAGTATTTTCCTTCCATTTGAATAGTATGGTGTTATCAATGAGGTCTTGGATTTTATGTACTAAGAGAAAGTAGTAGTTCAAATTATGTCTTGAATATCTATGGTATTCACAATATAAGCTTACATCAAAGTTCTTTTATTTTGGTATAGAAAGGTTATCACATATAATGGAGGTAAAAATATCATGTTGCATTTAATTAACCATTTAAACACTTGGTGAGGAATCTTGGGTGAACATATACATTTCCTTTTCTCATGACTTGGATAGTAAAATCATGTCATTTGGTTGTGATACCAAATTAATTGTAGCTTGGAAGGTAGGTACATCATTATAATTAACTCTAAATGTTTTATTATTTTTCAACATGGTTACACTATATGTAGGGGAATTAGTTTCATGTTTGAGCATAGTTCTTTGGAAGGACCTTGGTCTTATAGATATTAATTATATGACAAATATTTTCAAGGGATTGATACTTTTGAAACATAAATTCATCTTTGATAGGCTGAAGTAAAAATTGAATAAACATAATATATAGTTCACTTTCATGTATCATATGTGTCACATTGTTAAGCATGCTTTTGTATTTAAGTATGCAATCACTCATAAAATAATTAAGTCCATGCTTAAGTTGTGTAATTTTTGAGAACATAAACCTTTTTCTAATGATGATTAAAAATCCATTTAAGAAGCTATCACCCAAAAGTGCACGCTAAGCTTGATGTTAGATTTTAAAACCATTATAAGGAACTTTATCCTTGAGACTTCTTGAAAAGAGATTTGTCAACAATTTATCATTATTTACACAATATAGAAATGAATCATAAAAAGAATTTATGTCTTTGTGAAGGGTTGTAGACACTGAATTTGTTAATTTATCACTTGATAACGTCGATATTGACTTAACCCCTAAATTGTGACTTGTGCGCACATTCCAAGCTCAATTGCCTACCCATGGCCTTATTATATGACATATTATCCTCATTTGTATTGCTTAATCACTCACATAAATTCTTGCATTAGTCCATAATAGTTTATCACCTCCAAGTTTTGAGTCCACAAGTTTTCAACACCTCACTCTTTGCCTATACGGGACCACCAAACAGGGATCAAATTGTTTAATGGTTTGGTTTGAAACTAGAAGTTTCATCCCAAGCCACCCAATGACCACTTTCTTAATATATTATCTTTCATGGGTTATTAATTTCCTCATGGGTCATCCTTGATGTGAAACTATACCTATGAGCCCATATATAAGAAAATTAAATGCTCTCACTTGACACTTTTAAGAACAAGACAAGAAAAATATCATTCAAAAGTACTTTAAGCTCTCCTAAATTCTCCATAACAACACACTTTAGGAACATTCCTACACATATCCGAATCACACTTAATCAATTTTTAGAGTCATGTTTCCCAAGCTAAATGCCAACCAAGATAAGTAAAGAAATCATGTTAAGACATTTCCTACATTATCGGGTGATCAAATTGCTAAAGCTAGTTGTATCCATATAGATATCACATGCTAGGTGGATAACTACAGGTGGTTTGAGGCATCTTTAGAGTATTACCAAGGTAGGTGGTATATGGACTACACTTCAACCCAACCACTAAAATTTTAGTAGGGTATCCTACCCATCATTAGTATTTGAAGTTATTTCAGGTCATAAAAAGGGTTTCACATATGTATGACACCTACGGTTTCACCCTAAAGTAAAATTTAAAGGTTTGCATAGGCAAAAAAGTTATTGGATGCTAGTAGCTCATCATATGAAAAAACCAAATAGGTACGTAACTACCGAATGGTTCCATACATATCCAATGGTTTCATCCTTGTTCAATTTACACTCCAAGATCTAGAAATGAAGCACTTGCAAATTAATCCTAGTCTTTTCACCCTTCTTTCATTGCTAGATTAACTTCCTAAGTATCCAATCAACTAAACATGTCTCCCTTCTTGTTCCTTGTCTCATTTAGCACTTGTTTAATCAATTTATCTT
Organism: Taxus wallichiana var. yunnanensis; assembly: GCA_018340775.1. Classification (NCBI taxonomy): domain Eukaryota; kingdom Viridiplantae; phylum Streptophyta; class Pinopsida; order Cupressales; family Taxaceae; genus Taxus; species Taxus wallichiana. Next base: position 347,581,565 of record CM031234.1, on the reverse strand, counting down.
CCACATTACTAAAATTGGCTTATTTTTATCTACACATCGATATCTAATCAAATAATTTGAATATATCTTACATTTCTAACCCTAATCTAAAGTGAATAAGTAAAGCACTTACATAACACAACTTATTCTTTTTTTGGGTTGAATCATTCGGTGAAGTTGCTTGTTGGTCGATTACTTAGCCTACTTGGCCTACATAACCCTTTTTCAAATCATGATTTTATTACAAACACAAAAGGTTTCATTTCTACTTGGTGCATGTATTTCTTCTTTTCCCTTTTGACGTAGTAATCACATAAATCATACACTTGTAGAGCATATCAAATATGTGTTTTATACCTATGGTTATGATATTGATGGATATTCCAATATGTGGTACACATCCCCTTAGTTATAATTTTGTAGGTAACTTGTGGAATTAGTATATTGGGTAATGAGTCGGCCTACATCGGGATTATATATTACCTGCCCATTAAGAAGAGTAATGTATGCCTATATAAAGGAGATGAGTATCATTATGATGTATGTCATGTATGAGATGAGTCTTCTACTTGATATAAATATATTGGAGGTATCCCCCTCGAAGTGGAATTCCCATATTGGGAGATCATGGAGTTATTCCTTCCTTAAGGAGTATTGTATGGTGTTTCCCTACCTTAAGGGTATTCTTCTATTTCTAAATATATTGAATATTAGGGCATCTTGGCCCACAATATCTCTTATATTGTGTTTATCTTCATTATATTTTGCATATTATTTGAATTATTCATTTATTATATGTGAAGATCTTATCAAGTGTATCAGAGCTTTGATTTGGGAAAAAGTTGGGTTGAAACCCTAATTTCAAAGATTAATTTATAGCTTGCACATGATTGGGATGTTTTTGCATTTTTTTGGGAGTTGTGAAAGTTATGGTATAAATTTCAGATTTTTTTAAATTTGTTTTGAGGAATTTATTGTGATTATAGTGTTTTTGACAAATTCACTCCTTAGGCCACAATTTTTGGAAATATTTTGTTTTTTTACATTTTCAAACAGATCTTACAAAAATTAAAGGGGTACATTCTTTGCATTTTCTAATTTTAGTTGACATCTTGTCGAAATAGGTAGGTCAAATATTGTTGAAGGAGTTTATTATTGAAATGACGATTTCTAGTCAATCATGGGTTTGAAATCTCTTTGTGGAGAGGCTGATATTTTTCTACATATCGCAAACAACTATAATTTTTCTACACTTTATTACTAGTGTTGTGAAACTATTAAAGAAAGTTCTTGTCAAAATTTAATAATTTTTTGATTTGTTTTGAGGAAGTTATTACAATTTTAGGGTTTTTCACAAATTCACTCCATAGGCCACAATTTTTGGAATTTTCTAATTAGAGGGTGTCCATTCTCTGTATTTTCTTATTTGAGGCCAAAATATTGTCAAAATCGAGGGTAAAATCTTGGTCAAAGGAGTTTATTCTTAAATCCTATTTTTTCGTGAATAAGCGGGGTTGAAATATTTTAGTAGAAAGGATGAGATTGATGGTATAGAGTGGTGGATCTAATTTAAGGAGAATGTGTTTTCATCACCAATATTAAGACAAGATTTTTGTAGTGCCCCCGCTCCATCGTACCCGATTAGCAAGCATAAGGCAGTGGTCATCAAGTTTATTAACGATTTATTTTGGATGTTTTAGTGCAATTTAACTCGACAAATATTTGTTTGGCCTTATCTTCGCCACTTGTGGAGCACCTCGACTTGGTGTGTTGTAGTGAGTTATGTTTAGGAAGCCTCATCTCATGGTTGCTTGCGAGCATACGTGATAACATTTCTCTTGGACTGTCGAGTATTCGTGTGTGTCGGGGTGAAACAAACATATATATGATGCAAATTAAAAATAATAAAATGATTAAATACATTTTAAAAATGTAATAATTGGAATAATAATAAAAGAGGAAATATAAAATTCAATGTGTTTGGTGGAGAGAATTTGGAGGTGGTTATGGTGGTGGGTGATTGGTTGTTGGTGAAGTGATCATGAAGCTGGTTATTAGAGTGTGGGGTGGCATATGGGTAACCCTTTTGTCAGATTTTACAGTTCCAAGTGCATTGGTATACATGCATGCAAAACATGGGATGCCATAGTTGTAGGATATGTCTAAAACAAGTTGTTGAATCAAATGTGATTTGGAAAGTGTAAAGCCAAACCCCATATCGTTTCCAGCATCCACCCAACTTGTGTAAAATGAAAGATTTGGGACAGGGTATGCGCATCCATTAAAGTATAAATAAGTTTTTGTCAGATGTTGGAGCTATGTGTGCCCTGTTAGATGTAAATGCAAAGCGTGGAAGAAAAGATAAGGAACATGAACTATTTATGGAATGCTCAAAGAAATGCAGCCTCCTGGAACAACAATGGTTGCAGGATATACACAAAATGGGTTGTTGAAAATTCCTTAGGAGGTTCAGGTAAATGCGTCAGGCAGGTGTAAAGCCCATATTTCCCATAGCCTCTGCTATCACCCTCCCTACTGGCTTATTCTCCCAAGACATTTCCTCCAACCTTGTATAGATTTGTGTCTAGGGTGCGTGCCATATCCTACAAATAAAGCATGCACTTTTTGGTCCTTCAATCCATCTACATTCAGTTATATTTTTATTCTTCTGTCTCTCATCAATTTTCTTACCTCTTGATCCTCACCCGACCTGCACACTTCTGCATGGGAAGTTTGAAAAAAGGGTGTCAAAGAAATGTGATCTCATGGAATGTGTTTATTGTTGAGTAATTTTTTTCTTGCCAATTCTCTAAGGCTTTTCAAAGAAATGCCTCGTCCAAATGTCATCTTGTGGAATGCCTTGGTTATAGGAAATGCACGAAATGGGTTTGTTTAAAGCCAAACTCCACAACCTTTGCTAGCACGCTCCGAGCCTATGCCAAAACGGGAGTTTTGGAACAGTCTATGAACATCCATCAAAAAATGATTAGAAATAGATATTGTTAGATGTAAAATGGGAAACATGTCCAAGTCATGAGAATTATCTGATACAATGCCTAAAAAAATGTGGGTTCACGAATAGTAATGATTGTTGGGTATGCACAAAATGGGTCTGCTGAAAAGGTTTTGGAGCTTTTAAGCAACTACAATTGGAGGGTTTAAAGCCAAACTCGACAATCTTCTTTAACGTCGTTTTAGCTTGTATTGAACTTAGAGCTTGAAGCATAGTATGGGCATTCAAGCAAGTTTTAAAAGTTGATCTTTATCAATATGAGCAAACACACACAATGCACATGAATTGGTTGACAAATGTGCTTGCGGTGGACTCGTAGCTTGTGCATGTTCAACTAAGCTAGAAGACCTCATTCAACACCTCGCCAATTCAATTCAAAGCTTGGTTTTCTCACTTACTTCTAACATGAATTATGTATTGAAATTTTTTCATTCATGATGGTACCAAAAACTTAAATTAAATGGAGAGTATGTTTTGGTTAATTAAAATGCATTTTGTTGTTAAAAACAATTAAAATTTACCTTACTTTCTGCACAACCAAAATGACATTTTTAAGTGTTAACTTTGCTCATGGATCATGTCCCGTGATGATTGAACACTTAGGTGATGAAATCAGATAATGATAGCCTCAAGAATAGTGAGTTGAACTCAAGTTTTCATTTAAACATGCCATTTATACACATTACAAAAAGTTAATAAAACATAATTTATAATGATGCACAAAACACCTCTCTAGCTCCCATAACGAGGAAGTCAAGGTTTATTCATGCTACATGATGACATGGAATGTCACATCATCCTTTAGGATAACTTTTGATGGTCGTTTGATCATTTAACCTCACACATCTAGGATCCTAGTTGACTATTTAACAACTTAGAACAATTGCTAAAATTTTAAAATTCACTTTGGATTTGGATTGTAATTCAGGGACCCGTGTTGAGAAATGGAATTATACCACCACATACCCCTAGATTTCACCATGACAATCATAAAATACATTTAGTTTCGAGAAAACCACTTTGGGAATTAGTTTTTCAAGGGGTTTTATAGGTCTTTGGTTGTTCTACAACAAAGACGAATTACGCAATTACAATAATCAACTCGGGAAAGGTAGTCGCGGTTTGAACCCTAGTCACCAAAAGTGAGTACCATTGAATTTGAGTGTTTCTTTGTATATATGGGAGCAGATGGAAATAGACACATTATGTGTCCAAGTCTTAGACATGGTTTTAGAGACCAATTTTGTAGCCACTCTAGCTAAAATGGCCATACAGTAAATTCATAATAATAACTAGAAAATTGTTGTGTGACCCTCTTATAGCTTAATATTTTTGAGAGCCCTAGGACACCTTCACATGTTGTATGGAACCTTTGTTTGGCACATGTATTACGAATTTTTCTTTTGGGAAGTGTTGTGTTTTTCTCTCTCCTCTTTCTATATCATAAATGTGTCGAAAATGAGAGGATATATAATGCAACAAATTTATAGATCCATCAAAATAAACAACCAAGGATTATAGTTTATGTTTGAACAATAAAATAAGATAGATCACATTACAGAATGCATTAGAGATTATATTAAGTGCATAAATATGAAAGAAAATGAACACAAGACACAAGATATAAGTGGGAAAACCATGAGAGGTAAAAAACCCACCAAAATCACTTATCTTTATGTTTCACCTAACACTCCCACTATTTCCATGCATGCACATTAGTTACACCTTCATGGAGGAATTATAAACTATCATAAACATTTTCTCATGGATCTACAACTGACCATTGACCTCATGTTATTTCACAAGTAGCTCTCTTAATCATCTCGTGTGCATTCACTTGTCACCATTTCCTCATAATGACCAATCTCGAAGAGATTGCCTTGTTATAGACAAGGTGGGTGGTTGGAATCCATTCTTATAATTTAAACTTAAAACATGAGCCGGCCTAACCTAGGATCTACCATGTTATTATCCGAAGCCTTTAGTTTTTGGTGGTTTTTAATTAAGTAGTTTCCCTTAATATTACAACCCCAACACTCCCCCTTAATGTTAAGTAGGGGAATCATACAAATTTTCCTTTTTATATAGAAGGATGAAAATCCATAAATCATTAAGATTTAGGCTATCATGTAAAAATATAATGCTTGTTCCAAATAACACATGTCAAGGTCACCTTTTTGTATGAAAGGAATTGCAATCCATAAATCATCTAAGTGATTTCAGCTAGCATGCAAAAAAACATTTGTTTGGCGAATTCTGAACTACGTGATACACTACTGATAATGTTGTGTAGGTTTTACAACTCCACATTACACTACACAATGTTTCGCAGACTTAAGAAAGTTGTGAACCAAATAAAGTATGCCACAAGTTTTTAAAATCTGCGGTACATTAATGCGCTTTAGTGTTCCAAGGACTTCAAGAATCCGTGGCACAAAGCAAGTGTTCCACAAGTTCTATAAAAGCTGCAATACACTTTGAAAACCATGTTTTGAGGTTTTGAAAGAGAAAAACTCGCAATACACTATATAGTGTTCCATGGGTTTTTGAAAAACAAAAAAACACATATAAAGGAACAAAGGATAATTCTCAAGACAAAGTGATTACATTTGAAGTCTTACATAAGATCATGGAAATTAAAATCTCTCATGTCTAATGCTTCGTTGGGTATTACAAGTAAATTTACATAAAGTGATAATTGGGTAAAAACATATAAGTGTGTCCCACTTTGTAGCCAATTTTTTTAAAATCTAACTAATAAATAATTTTTTAAAAATAATCTAAAAACTTAAAAAAATAAGGTAAATCACGGATGTCTTGCACCATGGTATATTTAAGCTCTTAAAAATACATGGTTGGTCATTTTTGTAGAAACTCAATTTTGACACTCGACCCACCCACAAAAATTATATTCACATATAAATCACTATATCTAAGTCTAAGCCATAATTCACCCTTGTAACTTCTACCATATCCCCATAAATATCTATTTACCCCATCCTAAACATCTTAAACCCCTTAAACCACCTAAATCTATTTTACCATATTATGGGTAAAACATCCAAAACCTCCACAACCTCTAAAACGTCCTCAACACACTCCCATTTGTCTTGTTTTGCCCTCAAACATGAAATTCACCATTTTGGAAGCAATTTTAACCAATTTCAAGTGAGTTTCCCCACGTTTCTGGATCACCAACGATTCTAACTAATCATTAGCGATTCTTATATATACACAACATACTCACTATTATTCTGGATGGCAATTCAAAAGGGCTATCACATCTACATACTATCACTACTATCAAAGGGACATTTTTGGCTGTATACACTACATAGAAGGGGAGTGTTGAATTCCATACCACACATTTACATCAAAGCTAGCTATATAGCTCTATCTTGGCATCATTAGTGTGAGGGAAAACCTAAGGACACTATTTCACACACAAGCACAAAGAACTACATGGAGTTTGAAATGTAGTGCAACACTTGGTACTAAGTTCACTCATCGGTGACCATCGGGTCATTCCGACTTCACATATTGCATATTTTATTCAAATATAATGTGTTTGTGAGCTTGTACATATAGCTAGGTTTGTTTTGTAGGTTACATGTGTGATCAAACCCTAACAACAAAGAAATCAGAAAAAAAAATATTGGAGCGAAGACCTTCAACTCCTAAAAAGATAGATCTTGAATATTCACATAGACACACTAGCACCTAAATGGACACTAAGCACACCCGTGGGTGCTCTATCCTCTCATGGGCACTTCTCAACATATCCAGTCCCAACTCTCTTCCAAGCCATTGTGACATCATTTCCAATCAGATCCAACATTCATAATAGTCTCCAATCACTCCAAGATTACTCAAAATCAACTAAGTCATCTATCTCTCTCATTTCTTAGGTTTTACATTTTGAATGCTTATTGCTTGTATATTATGTTTTTATCATTTGTATATCATTTTTACATTAGTTACTCTAAAATTAGATTTAATTCAATTTATATTAAATCATTTGGTGAACCCACTCTTACTTCGAACTCCTTTCCCTAGGATCCAAATCCTCATGGCTAAAAAAGGTACCCATCCCCAATCACCCTATGACCTTTATGAGCATGCAACCAATTTTTTCCAATGCCTCTGAAGAATCTAATTTCATGACCTCATGCAAAATCCTCAATATGATCCAAAAGTCCTCCAACAACTCCTTGCCTTCCAAGACATTCTATTCTCTGATGATATCCAAAGCCCATTTTGTGTAAATTTCCCCCATAAAACTTCAACATGAATGATGATTCCATTCTTCTTCTCATTTTCTTATGGAAAATTCTAGCATTAATATAGATATTCCTCCCCATCTACCATTATGATAATGATAATGTAATGTGATGATGATGATATATCCATCATCTTCCCTACCTTCCTACTTTGGAAAATTGTTTAATGATTTCCATGTTAATCTAATGTAGATTCTTTAGATTATTTGTATGATGATGATATCTTCATGAAATTCTTGGAAAATATGGATGATAGTGATTATGATTATGATAATGATAATGCACATGTTAATGATGATGTTTCTTCCATTAAGATTGTTGAATGTGAATCTACACCTCATCTCTCTTCTACTTATGAAGTTATTTCCAATGATGGCCATGTTGACACCAATGCTACTCCTAATACACCTCTCTACTATATCTCATGATCCTACACCTAGTACATCTCCTCCTTCCCTCTACATTCCTCTCAGAGCTCTCCACCTCCATCCCCCTCCTTCCACATCCACTCCCCTTCTCAAGTCCCCATGATCACTCATAATGGAAAGATTCAACCCCTCAATGTGCCTCTCACTTCCCAAACCATTCCTTCACAAGACATCCTCTCTCTCATGCATGTTGTTGGTGATTTGCAAAAACAAGGTCCATACCCTTACCCTTAGAAAGTAAAGCCTATTATGCCTCCATTGACAATAATACCCTTCCCGAAATCCCATTCCTAAGAAGATTCACAATTCCATTTTCCCCAAGGGTTTCATTATGCCTACTTTCTCATGTTTTGATGGCACAGGCAATCCCTATTTACATCTAAAATATTTTTGATTAGCCATGGCTTCTATTCCAATGATAGATTGTTACTAAAATCCTTTCATCATAGCCTTGTTGATCTCTCCAATGGTATACTCATTTACCTAATGGATCTATTAGTACTTATTATGATATGGAGGATGCTTTTCTTAGACATTTTATTTCTAATAATGGGCCTAAAGTTACATATGAACGCTTTTCCTTCTTTTCATCAAGGAAAGAAAGAACCAATCTTAGATTACATTTTACACTTTAATTCTTGCATGCATCATTTATTATTTCATCCTATTGATTTAGAAATGTAATTTATCTTTTTCATGGCTTAATTCCTCCATTAAAAGAAAATCTATTATATGATACATGTGATTCATTTACTCTTTTTTTATAAGGTTATTGATTTAGAAAAATACTTAATTATGGATCATGTTATAACACCTCCTTCTACTTCTTCTACTCCTCCCTTTCCTACTAAGTCTTCTCCTCTCCCATCTATTGACCCCCTCCATGGTCACCATCTCCTCCTCCATCATAAGCATCCTCCTTCTCCACCACCATGTCGACATTCACCTAATCTTCCCACCTCCCACCCATGAACCATTATACTTTTCACATGTTGCTAAACCACATGATGTCTTGCGTACATTACTTGATAAGTGGCTGATCCATTTACCTTCCAACCAACATCATCCCTCTCACCGGTTGCACACCATCATGACCACCCTTTTTGTAATTTTCACCACATTAATGGCCACCATGACAATGATTGCTATGCTCTCCATGATAGACTACAACAATTAGAAGATAAGGGTGTCATTTCCTTCCACCCACCTCACTCTCAGCTCTCTCTCTCTCTCTCTCTCTCACTATTCCACATAGGTGAGCCTCTCATCCACTTTGTTAGCTTGTCTCATTCACCCCCCTAAGGTTATTATTATCCATCCACCTCCTAAGGTCATCATTCATCCACCTCCTCTAGTTTTCCCACCTCTTACCACATCCTCTCACCCTACCCACATTATCTACTACATCTCATTGGCTTCCTAAGCAGCCCACTTCCACATTTCCCATCATCACACCTCCCATTATTGGCACCATCTCCTCTGATATCCAATTTGGCACCTATACACACATGCTATGTTGTTTTCACATGCTCCTAATGATGCATCATCAGAACCTCTTCACCTATGGTAGATGATCCCATTTCCATCTCATTACCCGATGATGCACTCATGTTCTTAAGGTTCATACATGATTGTTGAGGGAATTGTTACTTAAATGAACCTCACTCTCACACTAGGGGGAAATTGTTCTTTTTTCCCTTCATCCTCATCACACTCAATTATATATACATTATTCCACATCTCATTATTATATAATTCTCAAGGCATCATTATTTTATTCTCCTACATTATCTAATCACATTACCATTTCTATTTATCTACCACATTACATCACATATATATATATATTTATATATATATATATATTCATTATTATTCAAATGTAATTCCTATTCAATTCATCACTTAAAATTTTTCCACATCATAACAAATTTCAAATCAATCAACAATATATATCAAATCAACCATACCAACAATGCATATAAAATCCAACAAACTATATAATCACTACCAAGTGCAAATCACAATCATCATCATATATATAATAATATAACATAACATCAACATAAAATAACATAATATGTATATATATATATATATATATATATATATATATATATCATCATAAAATCATAGTTAAAAATACAATCATTGGGGGAAAGCCCCATGCCTCAATATACATCATATAATACATCATATCATCCTCACTATCACTATCTACAATCACGGGAGCTCTAGACTCTCAAAGCTTCACCGCTAACTCTACATCGATCTCGAGCCTCTATATCTCTCAAGATGGCTCCACAATGGAAATTCTTTCACTTTGTCTCTATACATATCACCCTAGAGCTCCACATATCATGTGCAAATACATCCTGAGCTAGGCCACCCCCTCCCACCTCTCCTCATCTTCTTGTCTCTCTACACAGCCTCATCACACTCGCTCAAAAAATTGTGCATGTGGTCACCTTATAGCCATAGATCAAATAAATGGGCATGCTCACCCACAATCACATCCACCCACTCTAACATCCCTCCTCCCATGAGCACATCTGGGGGCACATTTCACGTCAACATGTGTATATGGAGGTATCTACAATCAACATCCAATAAGCATCACCTACAATCACATAACAAACACCTCATATTAGCACTTACACATCATTATATTCATCTAAATTAATTAAATAAACAAATAAAATAATATATATACTTACTTCTCTCGCTCATCTCATCGCTGCTACATCATCTACCTCGGGGGGGTGTGCAGCCCTCCTCCTCCTCCAACTCCATCCACCCACCTCCACATCTACTAACCACTTGAAAAAAAAACACCCATCGGTGTGTCACCCACCACCACTATACTATACACCTCAGTGTGCACCCCACATCATCCACTTGTATATGGCCCTATGGCCGGATCTACCTCATCTAGACCTAGGGGCACTAGTTGTGCTCTCATGTGGGCTAGCCTTCCTCACCTGGTCACCTCACCTTCCCCTAGTAGATCGACACCATATATATGGCTCTGGGGGCATCCTCCCATGCCAAACTATCTAGACACTCACTCACCCTAGAACAACTCTACTACTCCTAAATAATCGATCCTCTAACCACATGGTGTGTGAATGCACCGTACAACTCAACACCATCCTCCACCCATCCTCCATAATCTCTATATGACCTCCATATAATGGCCCTAGGGCCCATCTGATCTATCATCAACCTATATGGTCATATCCATCCTCCTACTATGGGTACCCACCCACCTCACGTAAATATCTCTTTTGAGCCCAATCAATCAGGCCCATGGCCCACTAAGTGGCCTCACTATAGCTATATGCTCATATACCCATACATGCAATAAAGTAGTAGCTCCTAATCCACCTCCATGGTCCTCCTGTGTGAACCATATACAAATCCCTATATAAATGGGCCAACACACATCATGCCCATGCATATCTAGTACCATGCTCCTCTATACTCCATAAAATATCATGCATCCTATATAGAATCCCAACTCCACCACCCTCCATCACCCACCGAATGAAGCTAAACCACTACATTGCATAAATTTCTGTAACCACATGGAACCCCAAATCTCACAATCACATCCAAGCTATATATGTCTCATCCTATACTCGAGACCCTATAAAATATCATCATGCTGCCCTCATCTCATCTTGACTATGAGGCATCTACTGGCCATAATCTACACTCTCTCTCCTAATATAGGCAACCACAATATCCTATATACATCCTCTAATGTCACCATCATCTCTCCTATCTCAAAACCAAAATGTACAAGTATATGCACCATCTCTCACATAAAAGTAAGTCAATAAAGGCATATTATGGGGTATCTCCCCAATCTAGTAATGTGTGTAGGTTGACACATGGTCCAATATATCCCACTCATCATCAAAACCCCAAACCCCAGTAATGTGCTCAAGTGATGACCCACAAAACTCCTCTCGAGTGTATATCTCTCTCACAACAAAAAATAAAAACACAATATTAACACATAAACATACATCAAAATTAAAATAACAAATTAAATTAATCAAAATACATTATTACACCAAAATAATGCAAAACTCATCCCCCTGGACACACTGCCCTAAGACCTGGACACTAGTGACTACACTACTAGCACTAGTCCAGTAAGAGTCACTAGTGCCAACTAAAGTGGGTGCTAGTGTCCCAAAGGACAAAAACCTTGTCTATTCCACTTCCATCCTCTGTCAAAAACACCAAAAACTACAAAATTTCAAATTTTACTAAAACTGATAAAAACAAGCATATTTGACAAAAATTTCCAAATTTGGTCATACATACTAGCTCCTCGGTCATCTGCATAGCCACACGACCATCATCACTCTCTCAAATCTCATCTCAAAATCTCTCTAACATGTGGCATCTCACAGATCAGAGCTCAAATTAAATCACTCTCGGTTCAAATGAAATTACTATTCACTTTTTCATATTACTATATATATATAATTCAAATTTCCTATATATATATTATTACTTACTACCACCATTCTTACAACTAATACACACTAACACATGGTTTGAATCATATCTTGAGCCTCATTACTTTTTTCCTCCCCATTTGTTTGCCATCTTTGGATCATGTCTCTCCTCTAACCTATACTATATAAATTTAACCATTTCATTTTTCAAATCATGGCACATGTACTAATCAATACATACACATACTTTGTCAATACTACTACCTCTCCTATACTATCTCTCATTTACTATTATTACAACCTTTCACAACCTTGATTTCAAACTCAGTTCATTTTTCTCACACCTCTCACCTTTTTTTCCAAAAGGGGGCATATAATCGGGATCATCTTATAATCCCTCTCAGGATACAACACAATCAATCGACACTCCTAATACATTACTATCACATTTTCTTTGATCTCATTCAAACATGGTTACATTATTCTATATGATAATCAATACTTTTTATTTTTCAAATCTATTTTCCCCAAATGACCTAATCTGGGGGAAAATAAAAACCTCTCATGAGTAATCTTCTAAATACATCTTATTCAATCAACTCCTATCACTCAAATCAATCAATCAATAATAATAATCATAGTTATTATCACTTCCAGATGACCTAACTTGGGAGCCACATTACATCACCATCACTTCTAGATGACCTAACTTGGAAGCCATCTAATACTATTCAAATCAAAACACCCATTACTATAGGAGTGGGGGAAATGAGACGTCATTTCCTTTCTTATACTTGCTCTATGTGGGTTCTTCAATCAGAAAAAATAAGTTACAATCGAACTAAACAAGTAACAAATTTGGTCTTATCCATTTGTAATGGTTTGGACCTTTTAGGAAGCATCATGGAAGGAGAGAAAAATATACCTCTCTCCCCAACACTCTTCCTCTGGTGGCAGGATGCCCAAATCCTTCAATTATCAACAAATCGGGTTGGGAATTGATCACTCCCTACCTCTCTATCACCTTTGACAAACAATCCAAAATCTCCAATATCATCACAACTATTTCTCCAAGTTTCTCCTTACAATAGTTTTCTATCTCTCTTATGCCACCACATGGGTCAAAACATTGATCCATGGTTCACCACACTACAAGTTTCTATGTTCTACACGCACTCTGCAATATGGATTCTCCAAACTCCTATACATAGTATGTTCTTACTTCCTTTACACTACTTGAATTTCATTCAAATAACATAAAGGGGGAAAATGTAGACACAAAATCACACACATATTACTATTTTACTATGTCATCAGTATGTTGTTATATGCATGAATCTTAAGTAAGAAAAGTATTCACTGGTGACACTATCCTTGTCCATCTATGTCTTTTTGATTGATTTTATTGTGACTCTCTTCTACATCTCTCATTTTTATATCCACTTCTAGTCATGTCACAAGGATCCTTGTCTGTCTATTTTTCACATATTTCATTATTTATTTAGGACACTAGTGCCCACTTTGGACACTAATGCCCAGCACTGTTGTGTCCATTTTGGGTGCTTCTATCCTCTTTATTTTTTTTACACATTTTGACATTTGTGGTCAACCTTTTTACTTTTCTTATCCTTATCCCATGTTCATAGTCAACCTTTTGTGTCACTAGTGTCAAAATTCAAACAAGAGACTCATATATATACACAACATACACACTATTATTCTTGGCTATGGAAATTCAAAGGGGATATCACATCTACATACTATCACTACTATTCAAAAGGGACTACATTTTTTGCTAATGCATACACTACATAAGGGGAAGTGTTGAATTCCATACCACACATTTGCATCAAAGCTAGCTATATAGCCCACTATCTTGGCATCATTGGCATGAGGGAAAACCTAAGGACACTATTTCACACACAAGCACACAAAACTACATGGAGTCTTGAAATGTAGTGCAATACTCAATACTAAGTTCACTCATCGGGTGATGACCATGGGTTAGTTTGACTTCACATATTGCATATTTTATTCAGATCTAATGTGTTTGTGAGATTGTGCAGATAGTTAGGGTTTTTTTGTAGGTTACAAGTGTGATCAAAACCCTAACAATGAAACCAAACAAAAATAGATATTGGAGTGAAGACCTTTAGACCCAAAAAAAGAGTAGATCTTGAATATATTATGACATCATTCCCAACCATATCTAGTAGACACACAATCTGACTACCTCTAGATTACAAAAATCAGCTAAGTCATCTATCTCTCTCTTTTGTTTAGTTTTACATTATTGAGTACTTATCACTTGTATATTGTTGTATATTATCATTTATATCATTATTTTTACATTTACTCTAAAATTAGATTTACTATTCTAGGTGAAGTACATCCCATCAATAACATTTATGACCTTCGATCATCTCCCAACCTTTGTTTGGGATCAATCCGACATCTTACAAGAGTTGAGCCTCTATGCCATCGTCCCCGACATCAAATATGGATGACATTAAGGATCAGTTGAGATCATACGATAAATAAAGGACGCTATCGAGAAATATTGGATAGAGTATTTTGAAGAACTTTAGCTCACCGTAGATCTAGCATGGGCCATCTACTATGCAAAATAGGATCTCCTATCCCTATGGAAGGCTTATTTTGTTTCATCTTTATACTATCTCAATATCGTAATTTCTTTTATCATATTGTCTAGTTCATCATTTATCACTTGATTGTCTAAAATGAGTTGACACACATCAAAGGAATCCCTTTGGTTCCCCGGGATTATCATTTTCCAAGTAACTCGTTATCATATTATCTAATATTTATCTTTTCCATTTATCTATTTGTGTGTAGTTTCTCTCATTCATTAGAAGAAGGAGTCTCTAGCGCCCATTTGCATCCATACATCTCGACATTTCATCTACGCGGTATTGTTAAACCCTCGTTGTCCTATGAGTTTTGGTAATTTATTCCATGTAATAAAGTGAATTCAAATCTACCATAAATAATTTTGTGTGTTTTCTAAATTTCTCAGTTGTGTGACATATTTTCTCAAGGTACAAAAAGTGTAAAAAGTGGGACATAATTATATGCTTTGACCTTGGTAGCTTCTTCACAACCAAAGAATGAACATAAATCTCAAACCAAGCTTCTTCACAACCAAAGTATACCTCAAGTTAGCTAACCAATGGTCTAGTTTTTCCACATTCACCTCTTCATCATATGGATGAATTTCAATATTTTGACCCAAACATTTCTCAACACACCATAGATCTTAAGAGTTTTGACCCCAACATTGCTCAACACACCATAGATCTTGATCCTAGTGCCAATCCAACCAATAGAAACAAAGACATGTTAATCCCAAAATAGATCCCCTCGTGAGAAAAGAGTTAACCAAACTCATTGAGGCCAAAATCATATTCCCATCAAGTACTCCTCTTGGGTGGCTAAATTGGTCCTTATTAGGAAGAAAAATGGAGAAATTAGGTTTTGTGTGGATTTTAGGGATTTGAACAAGGCCTCCTTAAAGGATCATTATCCTTTACCCTCTATGGAACAAATTTTGCGATGATAGCTAGAGATGAAATGTTTTCTATTCTTGATGGCTACTCATTTTTTCAGATCAAGGTTAGAGAGAAGATCAACATAAGACCAAATTTACAACCAAGTGGGGAACGTATGCATATGAGAATATGCCCTTTAGTTTGTCAAATGTGGGTGCCACATTTCAAAGAGCCATGGATATTACATTTAGGGGATATATAAATGACTTCATCCTCATCTACTTGGATGATATCACTATTTTCTCAAATAGACATAAATATCATTTCAGCCATCTTGTGAAAGTTTTTTACGAGGTGTAGAGTATTTGGGTGTTTCTTAATCCCAATAAATGTGCATTTTTGCAGTTCCATAAGGAAGAATTTTGGTTCATGTTGTTTCAAAGGATGATATTGTCATTGATCCCTAAAGAATTTATGACATCCTTTCTCTCTCCTTTCCAACTCACAAGAAGGATCTACAATTTTCTCTCGAGAAGATTAATTTTTTAGGAATTCATTCCTAATTTTGTAGGACTTGTCAAGCCCATTACCTTGATACTCAAGAAGGATGGAGATTTTAAATGGACCAAAAAGGAAAATAAATATTTACCAAGATCAAACAAGCAATTTATCAAGTGCCCATGCTTATCAACCCCAAAATTTTAAATTATTTAATCCTTTATGCATATGGGGTTGAGGCCAACATTACGCAGGTGTCGACACAACAAAATAATAGGGTTTCAAAGCAACTAGTGGCCTTATTCAATAAAACACCAAGGATTATGAATTAAAATATAATCATGTGGAAAAATAGGTCTTCACCATCATGAGATCTCTCAACAAATTCAAGAGTATGATTTTTTTAGCCACATCCAAGTTCTAGTCTCACACCCCAATGTGAGAGACTTCAATATGGGAGAAAAAATCAGGAAAGGGGAGCGGGATGGGTGACCTAGATCATGAAATATGATGTGACCATTAAGGACACAATACTAGTTAGAGGTGGAGAACTTTGCAAATAACTTACTTTAGATGCTCAGGGATAATAAAAAACTTCCTTCTTCATGGAGGAGGAGTAGGAAAAAAACACAAAAACCTCTGGTGGGATGATGCATATAGTCCACAAAATGAAGAGGGTTAGAAAAAGAGGAGGTCAACATAAAATAATAATTGGATCAATAACATGGCCCGATTCTTATCTACTAAGATATATCCCTCGGTTTGAGTAAATTAAAATGAAGACACTTGAGATTACAATCTATTACCTACATGTTGATTAATAGGGTTATTTTTTAAAAGAACCTTGATGGAGTGTTGTTAAGGTGCATTGAGGGTGAACAGGTGAAAAAGGTTTCTTGGAAAAATTCCACAATGGTTTTCCAAAGGAAACTTATCAACCAAGGACACGATAATGAAAATTATAAAGGCATGATACTTTTGGCCCACATTATTCATAGATGTTCATCAATGGGTCATAAAATGCAAGGAATGTTCTTTCTTCACTGGTAAAAGAAGATGGCAGCCCTCCCACTTCATCCCATTCTAATTCAAGTAGACGAACCTTTTCTCAATAAGGACTTGAATTTATAGGCATGATTAATCATCTGTTAAGTGTGGGTCATAAGTGGGTCTTGACAACAACTAATTACTTTACCAAGTGGATAGAAGTTGTGGCACTCAAGGAAGCTACTAAGTCATCTATCCTTGA
The DNA here is from genome assembly GCA_018340775.1 of Taxus wallichiana var. yunnanensis. NCBI lineage: Eukaryota > Viridiplantae > Streptophyta > Pinopsida > Cupressales > Taxaceae > Taxus > Taxus wallichiana. Next base: position 347,564,134 of record CM031234.1, on the reverse strand, counting down.
TTTTCTTGAAGACATTATGACAAGGTTTGGGGTTCCCCAAACCATTCATTTCCATATATGAAAGAGCCTTCTTAGGTTCCAAATTCTATGATTGGTCTCTTAAATATGGAATATACTTAAAGAACTCTTCTAATTATTACCCTACAAGGCAATGGTATGGTAGAATATACTAACAAGAACCTCATCAAAATCATGAAAAGGATAACCGAGATCAATCCAAAAATAATGGCACACTAAAGTAAAAAATTCTCTGTGAGTTGACATGATCACATATAAGAGAGTAGTTGGAAATTCTCCTTTCATCCTTATCTATGATAGGGAGGCCAAGAATTCCATTGTCTCTGGAACTACCTTCATTAGAGATGGTTTAATAGTTAGAGTTTGAGGGTGAAGATCAAAGAACAATTAGAATGATAAAATTGGTTGAGCTTGAGGAATTGAGGTAATCTACCATGATCAGATTAGAAGACCATTTAATTTCAACTAAGTGGTGGTTTGACAAGAAGACAAAATTGTAGGCTCTCAAAAAGGAGATCTAGTCTTGAAATGGGATGCAAATAGAGCTAAACCAAGGTGAAAATCTAAGTTTAATGCACTTTGGAGTGGGCCATACATCATCATTGCATGCGTAGGCATGAATTTTTTTTTGAGTTGTCTAAACTTGATGGGGAGGAACTTAAAATCCCAGTTAATGGGATCCATCTCAAACCTTCTCTTTAATTTTTTTATTGCATCTTATACATAGATGTTGTTGTGTTTTATTTCCTTGTTGTTATGTTGGAGGTTCCCTCCTTTTATGTGTTGATCATTTATTGAGTGCATTTTACTCAATCCTTGTGGTACTCATCTGAATAAGTGATTATGCACACTCTTCATTTTCACTTGAAGCATGTATGATCTTCTTATTTTGTATATAGGTTTTAGAAGTCCACTACACTTATAAACATGTCATTTCAATTCTCTTCCTCCATGTTAAAGAATCGATGACTTTGGGGCGGTTTCCAAGTGATTTATCTAAGGCTCCAAAATATTAGCTTCACAATAGAACTTTAGGAACAATTGTAAAGGTAGAGATCAATTTTCAGATACATACTTGACTCCATGCCCAATGGATATGCTTCAAGGCTACTAAACTTTACATCTAGCAAGTAGGTATCCTGAAAGTTGCTAAACTATTGTCCAAAATAACACCCCATGTTATTTTGAACAACTCAATCAAGTTTTAGACTTAGATGGCTCCAAATAAAAGAAATTAACAACATTAAGGAAGTTAATCATTTGTGGACATCAAAATCAATATTTTTCGGTTAAAGGAAAAGTCGAGCACCACGGAGTTTACACACCCACGAAAATTTGGAAAATGGCCTAAGAACAAGATCCATGAAATGAAGGGGTGGGAAAGCTTAATGCTTCACGACATGGAAAATATATTATTATGCGGAATTAGAAACTATAAAATTATGCGGAGTTGATTTATTTTTCCTAATAAAAATGTAATACACTAAGGAGAAGCTATGATATAAGTAAAATTGACCGCGAGGAAAAGGAAATCAAGTTTGAACGTGACTACAGTTGGAAGTCATGGAACAACAACTATGTGTTATGCCGGTTCTCAAAGTGTAGTGTTCCACATATTTCAAAAGTTAGGTAACAAAGGGAGATGGCCACGGGTAAAAATTTCATGCATCATGAAGAGATAGACCTCCATGGCATGTGGAGAAGGTAAGTTACATGTGGAATGCATTGATTCCATGAGTAATTAAAAGTAAAGAAAAATGTGGAATATAAAAAGTTTCTAAATGAAGGAGAAAGTCACGGATCAAGAAAAATCATCTAAAGTCCATGAGGCATGAAAAATTAGTGCCTATTTTGAACAAGACAATCAACCACTCCACCAACCTGAATTTAATTTTGAAAGACATCATCCTCCTACATTGGTGATTTGATGGTGTGCACTTGGAGAAAAGTCGATGCCCATACTTGACCCTGCGAGATCTATGGCGATTGGTCCTTGGTATTGGTAGGTGGTTGATTTCATTAATCATTGTATAGTGGCCACCTATTTGGATTCTCATTTTGGAATATGTTGACTCATTGTGGTAATGTGTCGCTTTGATTGATACATCAATATCATGCATATTTAATTTTGAAGATGACGTTGTTACATTACAAGGATAATTATATGCCGATATTGATGCTAACTCATTTTATGAAAAAGATATATAGAGCATATGATGCCAATATGCTTGATTATATTATGGTATCGATGTGATGTTATGACTAGATTATGAGATCTCACATGATGGTATATATATTTGTCATAGATGCATTATCGTGTTCCCCTCTTGTTACACTAATGATTGATCATAGTTTGATTATTCACTAGCTAGTTGTTGATCATGTGTGATTATCATTGAGATATTGATTATATTGTTGTCGTATTTGTTAGCTATTATTGGGCAAGTATAATGTTTAACTTGAGTGTGCAGATGACAAGTTTCACCATGTGAGAAACGTGGGACTCGTGAGGGGATGTCTCAAACCAACACAATGGGCCCTAAGGGCCAAATTTCCTTCCTAGTTTATTTTTCTATGGGTCACTTTACTTGACCTTGGTCTTGTTGTAGATTATTAAAACCCCCTTGTGATGTTGTATTATCATTACCTTCTTACTTATTTGGTTTGGCTAACACGTTTTTCTATACTATTGCAATTAATAATTCTAATATTCTTTTCCATTAGCTTTGACCTTGTGTTTAACTCTAACCCCTTGATTTATGAAAATTTGGGTTATGTCTTGCTTTGTTCTTCCTAATGGAGGATTTGGGACACCTAATCATGGATTAGGTGAGCCCAACTACCTCTCCTAAATGTCATCTTTTCCCCAAACTCGGATTTGGGAAAAAGGTGACATTTAGGAGGTGTATAAGGCAAGTTATGGACTAAATTTTCCTTGGAAAGAGCCCCTAGGCCCTATACCTAGGGGTGGGTGGGCTCCTTCCAAGGAAAATTGAGCCCATTTGGCCATTTTCCCCTTTTCTCCCTCATCTTTTATGAAATTTTCTTGAGTATGTGAATGGTGTTGGGATGTGGGGATCCTCCATGATTGCTTGGATATTTTCTTTTTATCTTTTAATTTGGATTTTGAGGTGAAAAGTTTGGAGATTTTGCATAAGTGGAGGGTGACACTTTTCACCCTCCCATTTGGTCCTTTGTGTTGCTATTTTTCTATATCATCCCCTCTTATGGAAGGGATTGAGGTTACTTGCTTCATTTTTCTTGCTTTGGGTTTACTTTTGGGAGCTTGCAAGGAGAAGGAAGTGGATTGTGGAAGCTTGGATTGGAACACTTGCTTAATCTTGAGGTAGGATCTTACCTCAAATTTGTTTCTTGTTTGAAATGGTTAAAATTGTGTTGTGTGGATTGAAATTGGTTGTTCAAATTGCTTGTCTTTTGTTTTCCCATCCAACCTTGCATGGAATGGATTTTGGGCATGTGTGGGAAGAGGGAAGAATCCCATTTTTACTCACCCTCATGCTTGATGGACAAGCTTGAGGGAAATTTGGCTTACCCCTTCATTTGGTTTGAAGGGCATGGAGGGATAAGGGGAGAATTTATGGAGAGATAAGGAGAGGATTTTGATATCTCATGGAGAGATAAGGAGATGGTGGCTTACTATGTTTAATTTGGTTCTAAATTTGAAATTCATGGGATATCTTATCCCCTCTTCCCTCATTGAGAAGTTTGGTGCTTCTCAAGTTTTTGATTGGTTATGTTGCATTGTTTTTGGGGTGTAATTCCTAAGTGTTGTATCCTTGGGTGTGTTTTGGTGACCATTTTCTACTACTAGTTTGAGGCATGCCCCTCCCTCTTTCCCATGGGCTTGGAGGGAGGCTAGCATGTCCTTTTGGTCCACCTTAAGGCATGTAATGATTCCTATAGGTTGGGAGGTAAACATGTTGGTTTCTCATGGGTTTTGGAGCTACTTTTGGATGGAATGGAGCTTGAAGAAGGGTCTTTAAAAGTTGTAAAAGTTGCAGATTTATGTTTTGTGCATGGAGTTACATTTCATTGGAAATTTAGGCATGTTGTATCCTCTTGTGAGGAGGGCTTGTAATTATTACATTTTAAAGTTATTCTTTTCATTATGTAAAGAACAATATAATTTGTTGTAGTTGTTATGACCTATATTTTGAATAGTTAAAACCATGGGTGGAAATGTTGTTGCAAAATGTAAAAGATTACTTAAAGTTGTTGGTTAAAAATATCTATTTTATTTTCTCTTTTAGTATCCTTCTTTAGAAATGGGTAATTCAACTTAGGAAATAAAATAATGTTGAATGTTATGAAATGAAATTTATCCTCCTCTCTCTTGGTTGAAATATGGAAATTGTGCACCTTATTTTACCCATAATGGGATTCTAAGTTAATGGGTTTGTTGGGTTTAGGAACTCCATATTTACTCGTGTTTACCTTGTGTAAATGGATAGAAAATGATAACATTTACAATTGTGCTCTTTGTTGTTTGCTTGAAGGGAAGGGGTTGTTGTTTAAATATAAAAGTTATAGTATTTCCATCCCGTAATTCAATGGTAGAATTTGCTTATGTATGGCATTACTTTCTGGGTTGAAAATATGAACTTTCCATCAGATCTCTAATAATAAACCAAAGTAAGTTATTTTCTCTTGTATCTACGAAATAAATTATCTTTTGTTTACGTATGACTTCTGTTTGATATATATATGTATGTATGTATGTATATGTATCTTATGCTTACATTAGATCAAAATCTGAATTCTTCCAAGTAGGAATAGAAGTTTTGAGTTTTAAACATTGTTCAACCCACGCCCCCCCTCACCCCCCCACACACACATCATTATATAAAAATAAAAGTTAAGTGTATTAAAAATCCTTGGGAAGAAAAATCCTTTTAAATTTTTTGAATGAATCTTCATGGAGAAAATCCCTTTGAGAAGTGTTTGAATGTTTTTATACATAAAAATCATATATATGGTTGGGGAGGGTGGGATGGCTATCCCACTCATCCCCCACTCTAACCTATGCCAAATTAGCCATGGCCCAGCCGTGGCCAGCCCTCCCTCTAACTAAGGGATTTTGAATTTTGAATCTAGAAATTTTGTACTACCGTATGGTAGCGTGTTCACCAAAATTTTATGGGACCTAAAAAATTTGAATATAATTTCACCTATGTATTTCCGCCAAGGGCCGACTAAAGTTAGTAAATTCACCTTCATGTTATAACATTCTAATATATATAGGATTAATTTACCATAGTATAGTCCTATTTTTTACATTATAAGCGTGTGAATAATCCAAAAGTATAAGACCACAAGCCAAAGGATTCAGAAAAAGTGAGAGACTCAAGAGGTAAGTGAAATGTATCAGTGTTATAAGTTATTTTCATCAAGTCAAATGTGCAAGTGTTATTGTGTACTCAAACATGTATCAAATGTTATAGTGTTATGCCCAGAAATATATATGTGTACTATAAATATATATATTTTTACATGGTAAATAAATATATATGTTATACCAATGGAAACAAATATATATATATTAATATAAACAATATATATATACATATATAATATATATATATTACCGACCGGTAATAATATATGTGTCATCATAATGGTAATAAATATATGTTTATTATCGAATAGATATATATGTTGTCATTCCGATAATGATATATATGTGTATATGTTATATATATATGTGTTACAGAATATATATGTGTTGTGCATTATTATATGTATTTTTTGGTAACTCTATGTTCTGTAACCTTCCTACATATTCCTTTTCATTTCGAGTGCTCGGTTGTGTTGTCATCATGTCATTCTTAAGTTGTGTTGGCTTGTGTTTGGGTAAAGCTTTGTTGCCATCGGTATTTGAAAGTTCTATGTTTTTGTCACATGTGCAGACTTCAAAATCATCCATTCGATGGCCCCTAGTTACAAATGAGAAAAGAACTCAACTTCAAGGAAAAAGAAAATGCAAGTATGGACATTTCAAAATATTTCAATCAACCAAAAGTAACCCTAGTGGTGAGAGGTAAGAAAACCAATTTCTACTATGATAATGTTACTTTAATTTTTTTATTTACTTAGGGAAGTTATAAGCAAACCAATTTCTCTCAAATGCAGAAAACCCTAGTAGTGACCTTACTCTAGATGAAATTTCCAATCACCAAAGTAATCCAATTCAAATTGACAGTACTATAATCCCATTTCCCATCCAAATCAAACATCTGATAAACATTCCAGAAACTCACATCAGAAACGTAAGAGTGGGAAGTGGACTATAGGAAGGACTTATAAATTTGAATGGTCAACCAAATATCCATTCATTGAACTTGTTGAACCTAAGAGAATAATACTGATACTCCTACAAAATGTAGATGTACTATCTATAGTTGGAAACTTGGTAGAGACCACAAAATGCAATTGAAATTGGATACAATAGAGAAGCATTGTGGGAAGATATACGAGTCTAAAAAGCAAGATGATGGAACAATTATAAAAACAACTAGATGGAAAACTAAGGAAGATTGTTTGCATATGAGATATGTTGTAGAATATGATAATCATCATAAACATCTTCAGGACCTTGTTGAGAAAGGTGGAACTATAAAGGCTAGATTTGAAAAAGCTACTGATGTAAGTCTTCAGAAAAACTCATTCAATTCAGAACAATATTTCACATTTTAAAAAATGGTAGACCAATTTCAGATCTCATTGATTATAAGACATTGTATCAATCTAATGGATTTCCAAATATTCCAACAACACACTATACGATATGGTGCATGGGAGATGGAAAAGTGTATGGGAGAAATAGAAATCACTGATTTGAGAGAGAAGGTAAAAAATGCAAATTTTATCACTTTGTCATTGATGAGGTCACAATAGTAGATAATACATCTTGGGTGTGCATGCATGTCTACACTTTCAGTTTTAGTAACCATTTTAGGGAAAATCATCTACTAAATATGCACAAAATGATGAGAACTACAATGTTGAGAACATCTGCAAACTTGTTATTAAAAATTTGAAGGAAATAACTGGTATGGATGATCATTCCATCTCTACAAAGCTGATTTGTGTAGGAGCTGATGGCACTTCTATCATGCAAGGTCACAAAACTAGACTTTGTATCCATCTACAAACAAGAGTAGCCCCTTACATGATACCTATTCACTTTGTATGGCTCACCGAATGAATTTGGCTTACAAGATTGTAAGTAATTTTGAAAATGTTGCTAAGGTGGAGGAGCTGATACGGACTTGCATTCATATATGTCAAGCAATCCTAAAATATTTATGAGTTTCAAATATTTTTTGTTGGAATAAAAATGGTAAAAATTGCTAAAATATGTTGACACGAGATGGATATCATTGTATGAACCAACTTGTAGGATTTTTGAGGAATACAAGTCCTTAAGGGGTATATGTTCAAGCATCAAAGACAAGTGGACAAGGCTAAAGATCTGTTGTATCGCTTGACTGATATAGAGACATTATTAACTTTATGTGGTATTTTTCCAATGTTGAAGGAAATAAACAACTTGGTGAAACATGCTCAGAAAGATCCATATACATTGTTGATTTTCTAAAATTAAAAAGACAAGTATGTATGATTTTAGATACCTTGTATATCACCCAAGATTGGATTCAAAAGCCAGTTTTTAGCAGCTTCAAGGTTTTGACAGACACCAAAGATCCAAAAACTATTTAAAGTTCAATATCAATGGTCATCTTTGTATTTTTGTTGATGGGAAAAATATTAAAATGCACACTTTATACAAAGATCCTTATGTAGCAGGTTCTGAACTTGAGGAAGTACCTGTCACGAGCTGTCTTTTTGATGTTGTAGTTTCTGATGTACGTAAAAATTGATGAAAATATCTGAAACATTATCTTCTTGAGATCATAGAGCATTTTTTAAAAATAGTGATCTGTTGGAGGCGATGGGAGTTGTAAATCCCATTTTCTAGAACCCGATGATTGATGAAGAACAAAGAAATACAAACTTTGGGAAATCCATGGCTACACTTATGGAACAATTTTACAAATCTTCACATGTTGATGGAGGGGAATTAAATGGTATATTGATAGAAAATTACTCATATCCTAGTCACAACATTTTGGATTTACAATGTCTGATCAATATAAGCTTATAGTTGACCCAACAGAAATGGGAGTTGTCACGCTATTGTGGAGAAGGATGTATCAGAGCAACATTATGAGAGAAACTATAAGTGAATACTTCAAACTATATGAACTCATACATAATAATGATTCTTGGGTCTATTGAAGATGAAAGGGTATTTAGTGCACTTTCATTTGTCAAATCAAAACTTCACAACATATTGACAAGAATTTGGAAACTTGTTTGAGAATCTATGTTTCAAGATATAGGGTGGACACATTTCCGTATGAAAGAGCACTAGCTACATGGACATCTCTTGCAGACCAGAGCTGTTAATCAATTAGTAAACAATGAAGTCTCTAATAATGGTGAAATTGACTTGGACTCTGCTAGACAAGAAACTACACCATATATAAGAAGTGATGAAGGACCATCCAGGATAGGGTTGTTTCAGTTACTAGATAATTGATTGTATTCATTTTCTGAAATATAAATTATTACTTGATATTTTTTCATTCACATATATTGGGCATATAATGTTTGGAAATTGTTTAATCCCTTCTATATATTTAATAATGTTTGAACTTTGCAAAAATAAAAATGGTAGACAATTCATATTTGTGCAATATGTAAATTGGATGATGTAATAATATTAAAGTTTGTTACTAATAAAGTATGTTCATTAGCTGATTTCTCACTTTCAATTCCACATGCACAATTGTTGGCAAATATCTTATAAATTATAATCCATATATGATATACAAGTAACAACATCATGATTATTAGGATTAATAAAAAAATGGCAGTCTACGAATACATCACTTGATCCATCATTATTGGAGATAATCTTTACATGAGGAATCAAGAATAGAGATTCAAGAATCAATTGACAATTATAAAGATTGACAACAACATGCACATGCAACTTTCAAGACAAAAGTTTTAATTATTGAGTTCATACATTTTTGAAACTAAATTGAAGAATGTAAATCCAGATTCCATAATCAATGTGTACTATTCTAATACTGTAGAAGCTTGAAAAAATAAATGACTAGAGTTTTCATTCAACAACACCCATGACAAAAATAAAAAGATCAACAAATAACAATTTCACATAAAGATAATGTTTTCAAATTCCAATTATAATCCAATATCACTATCACAATTCCACAAGCACAATTGTTCACAAAAATATTATAATCCATATATGTTATATAACATCGTGATTATTAGGAATAATCAAAAACATATTTGAAACTAAATTCTAGAATCCATGTGTACTATTTATCAATTATTTCACATAAAGATAATAAACCATTTCACATGAGATCTCATAATAAAAAGATCAACAATTTCTCATAAAGATAATGTTTTCAAATTGTATTTGTCATAGTCAAATACTGAATACATCAATAGTAACATAGATAAAAGTTTTAATTCAAGTTAAGTGGACCCTTTTCCTTGACTAGATTCAACAACAACTACAACTTTCTCACTATCTCGATTACACCAGACTCTACTAATTCCTTTTCCACAGCCTTAATGTTTTCTAAATTTTCTCTATCTTCCCTAGCTGCATCTCCTACTGAAAGGATAGAAGGATCCTCATCAGTTTTTTTCTTCATAAGAATTTCCGGATCCATATGATGCTCCTTGATAATCCTCCACAAAGTATTGTTCTGCTTGTTTAATAGAACAAGTTTTTCTTTAAAACCAATAGCCCCTTTGACACTCTCTTTCACTTTTCTCAGGTGCTCCTCCAACAACTACACCTCTATCTCTCAAAGTCTGGTATTTTGACTGCAATTAAAAATCACATAATTATTATTTAGAATAAGATAAAGAATAACTATATATATGTAACAATCTACAAAAAAATTAGAACTTACCACGACCAAGTCTTTCTCTGCATTAGCAATAGTGACAAGATTCTTGTCACGATTCCACTTGTTGTAGTATGATTGCACCTCAAAATTCAAATTAAATTAGCCAATTTGTTCAACATTATTGTCAAAACTTCATCCCTATTGTAGACATTGTCGGTGACTGCATTTCCTTTTTGTGCTTGAGCAAGAATACTATCAATCACCAATGGTTGATTTTTAACCAATGAAAACAATTGTTTTCTCTGTTTTCAAAATTATGGTATCTATCATTAATTTCTTTTATCAGAGCTTTCACTCTGATCTCCCACATCTTCATCTCCTTAAGGTCAGGAATAACATTTTCCATGACAAGGGTTGTAGCATTATCTGACACAAGGATCTCAAGTGAAAATATGGTCTTTGCATCATCATCCATTTTTTCCTATGGATGCCTAGTTGGGGAAGGAGGATCTAAGAGCCTACCGGCTGTGGCATTTTCTTACAAATAGATTGCATCATCAGATCCTCGACATTCCTCCCTGACACTTGCATCCCATAATAGTTTTCCAACCCAAGAAACTCCTCATCCATATCTATATTGTTTAGAATAAAAGTGCCTCTGGCACTCTACACACCCTCAACATTAAAACTAGGGAAATCAGATGTTGTCATATTCTGAGTTCCCTTTCTCATAGTCATTGCAGCGTTAGGGAGCATAAGCCTTTTCCCCTACCATAAGCAGATGATGGAGGTGGAAGGGGAGGTCAGGCAGGAACTGATGCACTCCTTTTGTTTGAGATGGAGTCGAGAGCATAGGTGGTGGTAGTGGGCATGGTCAAGGATGAATTTCAGATTGCAAAAGATCTATAAGCATATATACTTTAACAATATAAGATTTAACTACCAATATCAGTAATCAATATGTTAAAAATTTGAAATTAAAAGACAAACAAGCGAACAATAAGAATTTCTTACATTGTGAATGTTGTTTGTAGTCAACAAAAAATCTTTGTGTGTGGCAATGGGTGGAAGGGTGGTGGTGGCACAGCCCTATTACGGAAAAAATCCTAAATTTTAACGAAACAATTTAAAAATAATGATAAATTCATAAAATAAATTCAAAACACTAATATAAATAAAGTTTAAGTCACTATTTTTAGTTGCTTTGTACCAAAACTTGAAATGCTTGGGTCGATTCTTCAGAGAGACTCGAATCTTCATAATCATCTGCCCTCGGGTATGTATGTGGTGTGGTGTCTACACATGAGAAGACTCTCTCTCGAGGTGATGCAGATATGCCAAAAAAGGCTACACATTAGGATAATGAAATTAGAAATATGACATTGTAGAAAATCAGAGATTCAGATTATCAATATCATTACTCTATAAAATAATTAAATAAAATTGAAACGATTGATCATTGTGTAGTATGTAAAACTTAAAACCTTGATTTTGTTGTTGGATAGAAGAAGAGAATTTTACTTCTTCTCTCTTCTATGGGACCGGATGAGCGAGATGAAATCCAAAGAACCACACATCCATTTGTCTAGGTCTTGACTCTTGAGCCACAAAGTCATCGACTCGAGACATCAATTGTATTGTTGTCACCTAGACCCCTCAGGCCCAACAGAAGTTATGCGAGCGAACTGCCTTTTGACGGTGTTCCAATGTTTCACTTTCTTTGACCTATTCATTGGTTCAAAACAGAATTATAGATTACATATTTACAATACAAGAATTAATTTCACAATGATTTTTTTTTTGAAAGGAATCAAGATTAAATGTTTTTAAAACAAAATACTCACCAACTGTTGGTCAATAGGCATTCCATGTTTTTCCATCTTCTCGTGAAGAGCAGTTGGAATAGTTGTGGATTTGAGTCCATAAAAACCCTCATAATATAAAGCAAGAACATAACAAGAAGAACAAATAACTATAATAGGATTGAGTTTGGCCTTGTCAAGATCAAAATGAATCTTTGATGCTAGATATGTGCACCAATCAAATCTAACACCGGAATGGTTTGAAGAAGGTAGTGCATTTCCCATTGAGGAATGTCGGTGTATCTTCCCTATAACACGATACGGACTGGAAAAATTCCACCATGGCTAGGAGAAGGGGTCTTTGATAGATTGAGAGTTAATGCCTCTTTTGGCTGGATTATTTACCTCAACCTCAACAGAGAGATTGTAATGAGACTCTAAAAAAAATTTTTCTCATCAAGAAGAATGAATTTGGAGGTTACAGGTGATTCATTTTGATGGGGCAGGCTTGTTATATGATGAATGTCTTCAGGTGTTATTTTGATGATAAATTCATGGGAGGGTAATTGAACTATGAATGTGCCATCAAAATGATTATACATTTGCATTAAATTATTTAGTAATGTGTGCTCTGTCTGATATTGGGGCATGTAAATAAGACCATGGAACCCTGAGCTAACCAATCCAACCGATTGGCTAAATATTTGAGGGTCTTGAGATAGTTGCAACTAATAGGGGATATAAAATGTTTTGGTAAACATAGGAGTCGGTTTAATGGTTTTTTTCCTAGGGGCCATTATTCTTGAATTGAAACTTGATTGCTTGATAAAAGAAGTGGTTTGCAAATTACAGATTAAGATACTTGTATATGATGACAGATGTGCCTTCACCTTGAATCTTGATGATCGAGTTTGACCCTAATAGTGGAAGACTGGAAGTGGATGAGAAGCCTAGAACTCTCTTGAAAAACTCTATCTCGTAGAAAACGTGAAAATGAGACAAAATGAATGGGGATGGCTATATATATAGGAGAGGAAAGTGCATTAAATGATTTTTTAGATGAATAAGGTTGCTTTTTAAAAATAATTATATTACTATATGTTTTAATGTGAAAATAACTTAAACCCTACAATTGATATTTATTAGGGGACTTTAAATTAAAATGAAAATTTTGGGAAGGGACTTAGGTTGTGTAATGGTAATTTATTAATTAAATGATTTAATTAACCCTCCTCCTTGAGAACTATGATTTGGATTTTATCCGTAGAACTTAACAAATGTCCTTACTTAATCTAATTTGGAAATTTTTTTAAAGCAAGTTGAGATTTAATTAATTGGTAAAAATTCAAATAAATCTTTCCATTTTATCCCAAATGTGATTGTGAATCGCTAATGGGTTTTTCAACACTTATCACCGTCATGATATAACTATCGTCGACGTTATTATTAACATTCATTGTAAAACTATACCCAACCGTGAAAGTGGTGTTACGCCACTCTTTGGCCATAGTCATGTTTACAATGCGGTCACCATAACATGATAAATTTTATTCCGACATGACTATTCATGAATGCGGTTTGGTGTTGCTTCGCCATCCTAGCGATCTTGTCTTCCTAAACCTCCTTAATATTATTATACTTACAATTTCAATAACCAAAAAAATTATATCATTATTATTGCCCTTTATCGACTAGAATTTGGTTTCGTAATTGTGTGTTTACCACTTTTGAACTCACATTGAGTGTGGCATGACATCCGCACCGCAGCTCAATTTCAACACCGACGCTCTAGGGCTTTATTGTTAACTTTTGGTAGATAATTTAGTTTAAACCACTTGATTTAAATAGTTTTTACAAAATTCTAATGTATTATTTTTCCCTTGTGTAGGATGATGGTGTGTAGTACTAGATGAGGTATAATGATGACTCGGGGTCGTGGGAAGCCACCTCTGAGACACCTAGGGCGATTTTGGGCCACGGATCTTAGAAAAACTTCATCAAATGATGGGGGTCCTTTAGATCAACTTCCTACACATCCTTAGCCAGGTAGAGGGCCAATCATCATGATAGTGAGACACACTTAGATGAGAGTTCCCATTATGCCACTCACATAAAAATTTAATCACAATGATAGAGGACACACAACCATTCAGTTGAGCTTACATATTGGTGATCGAGGTCTCACAACCCCTCGGTTACGATTCGGAGAGAGTGGGTGAGACACACCCTCATGTCAAGGCAACAGGTGGTGCCATTCGTGACCTTCTTCGACTTCATCCACCCATATATGGAGGCACGATAGATGGTTTTGGGGCCGAGGCATGACTCCTAAGTTTAGATAGTTGTTTTGGCTTGCATCCTTATGAGAGCAATGTCAAGGCTCACCTCACCATACACCTCCTCTCGTGATGCAATAGGTGCATGGTGGAGGAATGAGTAGAGGATGATATATTTGACTCGAGAGATGGTAACCTACGAGTTATTTAAGGAGTGTTTTCGAGATCGATATATTTCAAAGCAACTTCATTCAAAGATGATCGATGAGTTTTATGATCTTTGATAGGGGTCCTAGATAGTAGCTCGATGAGTGTAGGTTTTTAATCTTCTACAATATTTAGACTATCTCTAGGATGAGAAGTTACAGGTAAACATGTTCATCAGGGGCTCGAATATAAACTCGGTAGGGGAAGTGAGGATTTTGTCTCCCCAACATTGGTGAAGGTGGTGAAGGCCTACCTAGCCGAGGAGAACAAGATGAGGACAAATGAGACTCATGATAGAATTGGGAAAGTTATAAGAGAGAGTTCACTCATTTAAATTCAAAGATCATCATGGCTCCACCCCATCCCCGAGAGGAGGCTTCAAACCTTTTCTTAGCTTCATGACCTCCTCCACAACCACAACTATCATCTCAAATAAAGATCATTAGCAATAGAGGACTAGGCCAAACCAGATAGTCGGAGAGAGGTAGAGGCCGTAATGGCCACATTTTGGCAGAGACAGGAGGTTTAGTAGTTTTCTACCAATTTGGCTTGTTCTCGTAGTTCACCAAAGTAAGAACCATAGGATCAGTTCACTAGAGCACAAGAGGGACTCATTCACACGGGATGCACCAAGTTTTTTATTTGTGGAGCCCATGATCATTATGCACGCTTTTGTCCATAAAGGCCATCTTTTTCGAAAGGAAAAAGAAACTCATTTCTGAGTAGACATTTAGTGATGTAGGGCACGACCATCACATCTACGTTGCAATAGAGAACCATCGGTCGAGCACTGACCATGATCATTGAGATGACATGTATGATTAGAGGTACACCTATTATTGTATTATTTGATTTAGGATATTTTGAATCCTTTATATCACCCTCTTTAGTGGATAGGTGTGGTTTGGTGGCTTCTAGGAAGGAAGATAGGTGGTAGGTAGAGTTGGCCACTGGGGCCAAGCTCGTTGTAGACTCATATGTGGAGAGTTGTATACTTGACCTAGGGGTATTATCCACTACCTTAGACCTCTGTATTTTTCCATTGGGATCTTATGAGGTTGTTCTTGGTATGGATTGGCTTGATTCCCATCAGGCCAAAGTTGACTATAGAAATAAGTTCATAGAGTGTGTAGATGATATAGGAAGTTCTGTAGTTATATCCAAGATTCAGAGATACCCGTATCCTTGCTTATGATTTCCACTATACAAATAAGCGAAAGCATGCACAAGGTATGTCGATGTTTGATATCATGATCAGTGATAGATCTGAGGAGATTCCAAAGAGTTCTCCATTAGATGAGCACCCTATCTTGAGAGAGTTTGCATATGTTTTTCCTAGGAGCTTCTAGGTATGCCACCACGTCGTGAGGTGGATTTTTCTATTGATCTTGTTCTAGGTTCAACACCTATGTCCCATGCTCCATACAAGATAAATACCCCTTAGATATATGAGCTCAAGATTTAGTTAGAGGAGCTATTAGAGAATGGTCTCATCCAACCTAGTGTGTCCCCATGGGATGCACCAATGATTTTTTTGAATAAGAAGGACATATCCATTCGTTTGTGTGTTGATTTCAAAGAGTTGAACAAGGTAACAATGAAGAACCATTATCCCCTACCCTGTATTGATGATTTTTTTATCAGATGAGGGGAGCTAGAGTGTTCTCCAAGATAGTTCTGATGTTAGGTTACCATAAACTACGTATCACAAAAGCATACATACATAAGGCATTTTTTCGACTCGTATGGGCATTACAAGTTCACAATGGTCCCTTTCAGTCGATGAATGCACTTGCAGCTTTTTATGAGCCTCATGAATGGGGTTTTCAGACCTTATTAGATAAATTTTTCATTGTGTTTCTAGACAAATTTTTTATTTACTCATGCTCGGTAGAGGAGCACCAGGAGAACTTGAGACAATCATTATAGGTTTAAAGGAGCACCAATTATTTGGGAATTTGGAGAAGTGTTCCTTATTTTAGACCAAGATTTAGTATCTAGGGAACATTATCATAGTGAGGGTATCTCAGTAGATTCCTCAAAGATCCATGCTATCATTGATTAGTTATCCCCACCACTGTGACTAAGGTTAAGAGTTTATGGGGTTAGTGGGTTATTATTGTCATTTTGTTCAGGATTTCTCTTGGATTTCCAATCCTATCACCTCCCTTTAGTGCAAAGGGAAGATGTTTTCTTGGTAGGATAAATATGAGTAGGCCTTTTAACTACTCAAGGAGTGATTGACAATTGTACCCATTCTTGTAATTCTGACTTTGGCTAACTTTATGGTTTGCATTGATGCATCATATAGAGGACTTGGAGTGGTGCTTAGGCATGAGAATCACATCATTGCTTTTGAGTCTCGCAAGATCAAGGACTACGAACTTAACTATCCCACTCATGATCTTGAAATTACAATATTGGTTCACACTTTGGTTTGTTGGAGGTACTTTCTTTTAGGAAGAATATTTGTTTTGAGGATAGACCATTTGAGCCTTTAACCTATTTTCTCTCAAATTTCAAACTCAATGGCTGAAAAAAAATTGTTTGATGGATTTCTTCGTGAGTACGACATGGATATCTAGTACATCAAAGGGAAGGATAATGTTGTCATTGATGCTTTGAGTAGGTGGATCCATTAAATTTATTCCTTGATGTTACGATCAAATCTCGGGGAAGGATACTTCAACAGATTCTTAGAGACAAATTTTATGAGGGTGCGGTAGATGGTTTGAGTCATAGGGGTACTTAGTGGGAAATATGTAGGTTGCAACTTGGAGTCGAAGGTCTACTTTGGTTTCAGATATACATATATGTGCCTAGAGTAGGTGATTTTCACATATTTTCTCTTTTAGAGGCACATCAAGTCCCATATGTAGCTCATCATGGGTTAAGAAGATGTATGTAGACTTGAGACAACTTTACTTTTGGCCGGGGTTATGCCTTGATATTACAAATTTTGTATCCCATTGTCTTGAGTGCTAGAGGGTGAAGGTCGAGCATTATTACCCTACGGGCCTTCTTTACCCTCATGATATTCTAGAGTGGAAGTGGGATGTGGTGTCTATGGATTTTATTGTTGGTCTTCCCACTTCATTGTTTCATCATGACATCATCATGGTGATGGTGGATAAGTTGACCAAGGTTTCTTGCTTCTCTCTGACAAAGGTATCTTATAATGTAATTGTCATTGCACGTGTTTATGGATGATGTAGTGAGGTTACATGGTATTCCTAGGATGATCATTTGTGATCATGGGTTTGTTTATACTTCTGAGTTTTGGACTTCATTTTAGTCAACTTTGGGGACTCATATTAATTTTAGTTCAAGGTACTACCCTTATACAGATGGGAAGATAGAGAGGGTGAACCAAGTGTTAGAGGACATGCTTTAGATGTATATGATAGATCAAAAGATGAAGTGGGAGAATTATATGTATCTCAAGTTATCGGGATTTATATGGGAGACCTTACAGGCACCATTGAGGGAATGGGACATATTGGTTCATAGGATTGTTTTGGTCCCGCTTATCTTTAAGATATTAGAAACAAATTGTTCTCATCTGAAATTTTTAGAGCAAGATTGTGTATGCCGAAGGCGTATGCTTTGATACAAAGAGGGTTGACCATCACTTCCTTATAGGTGATAAGGTATTTCTCAGGGTGCATCCGCACAAGAGTCCAATCCATATGGAAAGGGCTCTAAGATATCTCCTCATTTTTGGGACATTTTGAGATTTTGGAGTTATTGGTCCAGTTACTAATCATTTACCTCTGCCACCACACCTATCCCGTGCACACAATGTGTTTCACATCTCGATATTGTGGAACTATGTGCCGATATAACTCATGTTTTGGATTGGTTAGCCTTATAGGTGGAGGCCAAAGGACAAAGGTGAACTTTGGAGCACGTGTATATTCTAGAGTATAGAGGCTAGCCCTTCGGGGGCATGACTGGACCAGTTAGAGTCTAGTGGGATGGTACGATGAGACTGAAATTACTTGGGAGGATGCGACACAATTGAGGGCCCGATATCCTTACCTATTTCGGTGACTTTCCAGAGAATTCAATTCCTAAGGGAGGAGGATGTAGTGCCCGCCTATTTTGATTCCCATTTTGGACTATGTTGACTCATCATGGCACCGTATTGTTTTGATTGATATATTGAATATCATATATCTTTCAATTTGATGATAATTTGTTACATTATATGGATAATTATATGTCGATATTGGATGCTAACTCATTTTATGACAGGGATGTAAATGGCATATGATGCAAATATGTTTGATTATATTATGGTATTGATGTGATATTATGACTAGATTATGAGATCTCATATGATGGTATATATATTTTTCGTAGATGCATTATTGTGTTCCCTATTGTTAAACTAATGATTTATCGAGTCTTATTATTCACTAACTAGTTGTTTATCATGTGCATATTATCATTGAGATATAGCTTATATTTTTGTTGTATTTGTTAGCTATTATTGGGTAGGTATAATGTTTAACTTGAGTGTGAATATGACAGGGTTCACCACGTGAGATATGTGGGAATCGGTGGGGATGTCTCAAACTAGCATAATGGGCCCTAACGGCCAAAGTTCCTTCCTATTTTATTTTGTTATGGGTCATTTTACTTGACCTTGGTCTTGTTGTAGATTATTTAAACCCCCTTATGATGTTGTTGATTTAATCTAAATTGAATTAAACCTTATTTCAAAATAACTACTATAAATAATGATATACAATTAATAAAATATAGTAAGATGCAAACAATAAGCATTAAATGATACAAAGCTCTATTAAAATGAGAGGACGTAAAGTGACTTAGCTAATTTCCGTGCAACCCGAGAGTGATCCAAACCGAGCAATCAAGCTAGAAAAACTAGGAAAAGTGTCATCAAGGCTTAACAAGGGTTCTAAAACTTAGAATACACAAGACAAAAACACCCACAAGAGGACATGAGTGCCTAAGTGCTAGTGAATGATCTAGGTGCTAGTGTCCAATCGGATGCTCAGTTCTAGTCTTTTTTCTGGATTGGAGGACCTTCGCTATTGATCTTCATTTCTATCTTTGGTTTCACTCGATGTCACTTTGGTTATACATGTAACTTGTAAAATAGATAAATAGATGCACATTCCCAAAAACCACATCAAATCTAATAAAGAAGATGTGGAATGGGGAGTCAAACTGACCCCCCCGAGTCAATACTCCTGAAAAGTGAACTTACGACCGAGTGTTGCAATACATCCCAACCTCCATGTAGTTCTTTGTGTATGTGTATGTAATGATACCCTAGGTTTCCCTTGTGCAAACCGTAGTATGATAGTGGGCTGGATCTAGATTGCTCCAAGTATGAAATATGTGTGTGATGTAATAAAATGAACTTCCCATCTTATGATATGTATGCAGATCAATGCAACCCTTGTCCCTTGTATAGATGTGCTAGATGTATGCCTTGTAATGCTCTTGTGCCTTTTGTAAAATCTTAGGTGATGATAAATAATGCTTATAGTGTTTGGCCCTTGATTTAGAATAAGTAACTAAGTATATATATGATTCCTTGTTTGAATTTTGTAATTGATAATTGAAAGGCCAACCCAAAGTATTAAAAGGTGACCAAGAAGTAAAAGAGACCCAAAAGAGTAAGAAGAATAAATAGAGGGTCGGGAGCACTTAGGAGGGACAGGAGCGCTTGGGAGCTTCTATTCTAATTGGGAACTAGTGTTCGAGGCCAAAAATATAAATCACAAATTCCGTAGAAAATTTGTAAGATGTTTAAGGTTAATAATAATGCAAGAGATAAAGCAAAAGGCCAAAAGGAGTTGTCAACCACTAGTTTTCTTGCTTAGGAATCATGTATACATTAGTATGTTTTAGGACCTAAAAATGTACCCAAGTGCATAGATTTTGTGTTTACAATTGTATTATCATTACCTTCTTACTTATTTGGTTTGGCTAACACCCTTTTTATATGGTATTGCAATTAATAATTCTAATCATTCTTTTCCATTAGCTTTGATCTTGTGTTTAACTCTAACCCTTGGCTATATGAAAATTTGGGTTATGTCTTGCTTGTTATTCCCAATTGAGGATTTGGGACACCTAATCATGGATTAGGTGAGCCCAACTACCTTTCTAAATGCCATCTTTTCCCCAAACTCGGATTTGGGAAAAAGGTGACATTTAAGAGGTGTATAAGGAAAGTTATGGACTAAATTTTCCTTGGAAAGAGCCCCTATGTCCTATACCTAGGGGTGGTAGGATCCTTCCAAGGAAAATTTAGTCCATTTGGCCATTTCCCCCCTTTTCTCCCTCATATTTTATGAAATTTTCTTGAGTATGTGAATGGTGTTGGGATGTGGCGATCCTCCATGATTGCTTGGATATTTTATTTTTATAATTTAATTTGGATTTTGGGGTGCGAATTTTAGAGATTTTGGATTGTTTAAAGCATAGGTGGAGGGTGACACTTATCACCCTTGATGAGTGTCGTTAATGTTCATACTTTAATTAAGTTATTCTATCAATCTAGGGTGGTTTCCATGGCTATTTGCAACAAAGGGAACAATAGGAACGTAGGCTCAACATGGGTTTTAATAATAAAAACTATAAACTAACAAAATGATCGTGATTACAAAATGAAATGCTTAAAATGAAATACGGAATTGAAAGCTTGACTAGGAAATTCACTAAAGCATTAATAATGGAAACTAAATTTCATTCAAGAATGTAATAAATTGTGAAATTGCAACTCATAAAGAACATAGAAAGGAAATAATTGTGAATCCCCTTCTCATTGGGTAGGAGTGGCCCTTGCTCCTGCCCTTCGATCAAGATTTGAACTGAAACTCACACAACTGAACTTCCTCCTGAATCTACTATCTTTATTGAATTGGAAATATGCTTGTATGCAAAAAAAAGATTGAACCTCTAAGTCTAATTACATCATCTTTTATACCAAAGAATTCCTAGTCTCTCTAGGAGATCTAGTTATTCCAATGACTACGTCTAACCTTAACTGACTATTTAACTAAACAATGCTATCTATTTTTGGAAATAAATTAATGGCGGGAGTAGTTCATAAAGTGTTTGAACTTGAAATATTCTCAACAACTAAAGAGAGAATTCATGATTGAATCCTTGGTAGAGTCAACCACCTATTGTTCTATCAATCTAGGGCGGTGTCCATGGTTGTTTGCAACAAAGGGAATAGTAGGAACACAGGCTCAACACAGTTTCACTAATGAAAACTATAAACTAATGAATTGATCATGATTACAAAATGAAATGATTGAAATGAAATACTAGAATTGAAAGCTTGACTAGGAAATTCACTAAAGCATTAATAATGGAAACTAAATTTCATTCAAGAACATAATAAAATATGAAACTACAACTCATAAAGAACACAAAAAGGAAATAATTGTGAATCCCCTTCTTGTTGGGTAGGAGTGGCCCTTACTCCTACCCTTCGATCGAGATTGGGCCGAATCTCACACACCTGAACTTCCTCCTAAATCAATTATCTTTATTTAATTGAAAATATGCTTGTACTATGAGAATCTCAAAGACTTTGCTAGCGCATGGAAAGTGACCAAAAAAGGTGTTGTTGTTGAGATGAAGGGGATCAGTCTAGAGATCACTGTGGATTCGGTGGCTAAAGTTATGGGCATTCCGGTGGTGGGGAGGGAGGTCTACAAACCGAAGAAGGAAGCCTCTGAAGAACTGAATCTGTTTCTTAAAGGTAATGAGAATCTCACCTCCCATTTTTTTGGCTACCTTAGAATGTCTTTACCTAATCCATATGATGAGGTGGATCTCACCTTAATTCAATTCTTAACCTGGAAGGCTATCACAAATGTATTTACGCTTACCACCTCCCAATGCTAAACCATTTTAGATGGGGCGGGCTTTTAGTTTTCCCTATTTCTTGTATCATTCTTTGTGTGCCTCTGTTTCACAGTTTAAAATGCATAGGATCTTTGTCCCTCTCCACTAGGGATTTATCCTCATCCCTTGTCAAAAGGGCGGCCCTAGACATTGACAAAACTGGTGCCCTTAAACCGGATTTGGAAGCTTATGTGACAGGTTCGGGGTCTAAATCAAGGAGGAGGATTTGAGTGATGATGAAGATTATCTAGATGGAGACACGAAAGAGGATGAGGTGGAGGTGGTCGTAGCCCAAAACCTAAAGGATCTTAAATCTAAGCAGATCCCGAGCACTGAGCCGAACACTAAGGGTGATTCTAGCAAATAGGGTGTCCCGACTCTATAAATGGTCAATTTGAACAACACTATGAGGCTATGGGTCATGTCGGCCGATCAAAAGTGACAATCATTGGCAGGATGGTGGCTAATATCGATGAGCTAAAGGGGGACATGTGGCTCACTAAGAGCCCGGTCTAGTTTATTTTTAATGATTGGCAAAAGATGAAGGAGCAAAGTGTAGGAAGCGATTAACAATGGGATGTGTGGTGAGATTGAGATCCTAAAGGCCAAATTTGAGGCCATAACCGGAAATGGATTAGGTAAAAGCTATCCTCCATATATGGAATGGAGCATTGTGAATGTTAAGTTGGCCTACGCAACAACTTAAAACTCTTATTGTGTTGTGGATAGTCAAGGAAGGAAATGGAAGGTGACCCTGGATGGTTTAGACCTAGGCTCTTTGGCTGTTAATATTGATGCTCTTGAAAAAGAATGGGCTAAGGTGCTGGAGGGGCTTGAAAAAGCCTACAAATGACTTTGGTGTAGGGTGATCTATTTTTTCACTATCTCTGTCTATGGCTATTAGTTCCTTCGATGTTGTTAGTTTCTCTATGATTTTTTGTTGCTGTTAGTATCACTATATGGGCTCCTAAGTGCTCTTATTACTATGAAATTTTATACTATGGTTTTTGATGTTATTATAATTGGCTTTATCTGCTCTCATGGAGCTTTCTTGATGTACAGGGTAGGGTCCCCTTAACCCTCTTTTACCACTAATAAAAAAACATGCTTGTACAATAAAAATATTGAACCTATAAGTCTAATTACATCATCTCTTTTATACTAGAGAAGTCCTAGTCTCTCTAGGAGATCTAGTTATTCCAATGACTACGTCTAACCTTAATTGACTATTTAACTAAACAATGCTATCTATTTTTGGCAATACATTAATGGCAAGAGTAGTTCATAAAGTGTTTGAACTTGAAATATTCTCGACAACTGAAGAGAGAATTCGTGATTGACTCCTTGGAAGGATTTAATCACCTCTAGAAGATTATTCAAATCATTAACTAATTGAAGAGAATTGAACTGAAGATGAGTCTTCAATTGTTGGTCATATTTCATCTTCTTGTGGCTTGAATGTCTGTTGAATTAATGGTGATGATTTATTTTTAGAATGTAGTGTTGCTAACTGTGATTTTAGATATTCGAGATATCTTGCATGTGCACGTGAGTTCCCCAAGTTTCAAAGAATTTGGACTGGTGACTTGATGATTTGGATGCGTTGCTTTGAGACCCCTATTAAGCGGATGAGAGTCCTATGCTAACACATCAAATAAAGTCTGCATCGCGTGCATGAATTAAGTCATGCGCTCTTCAGTGAACAACTCAACATATACTTCTTTTGAAAAATGAAGTTAATGTTCATAAACAATCTTATTCAAGCCTTTTATGCAAAAGAATCAACAAGATAAAAACATCACAAGTATACACAATAATTTCTTCATAATCATAGTAAAGTATTAAATATAAAGAGTAATCATTGTTCATCATGTATCATGATATCAAAATGGTATGAGTTTAAACATGGCTTAAACATAAAAAAATGGGGTTCATCACTCCCCTGGACTAAGGATTTAGCATGTCCTCCTACTACCTAGCATTAAGTTGTTCAACAATCCTAGAACAGTTATACTCATTGAAAAGGTTTTCCAAGTCTCATCAAGAGATACATCAAAAAACCCAAAATGATCAACAAAATTCTTCCTCCAAGTCGTATAACTGTCCTCTAATTGGTCATTTGTTGAATTCCACCATGGCACTTGTGCAAGAATCAGAGGGGGCTTGTATCTCATTCCAATCCATTGTTCTTTGAGGCCCAAAATGATTTTGCAAATATCTTTTGCTCGTTTTAAGGACCACCGGAGGTTTGTTGGTGAAATGACCTCTTTCCTTTTGTATGGATCTATAAGCAACTGATATCATACTTGGGAGGCAAGAAAATTTGACATTGAATGTGGGGATACCTTTTCTCTAAATTCTTGACACAATTTCTTAAGAATATCAACATACCTTCTCTACTACTGTACGTAGACAATACACTTGTGAATGGAATCTATTGAAAAACCAAAGGGGAGCTAGTAAATCATGCCTCATTAAGAGGCCAATGTTAGACTCTGACTACTGTAAAAGATTACTCTCTAATCCCACCACTCTCCCTGATGTCTGAGCATTGAAATAAATGCTCTCAACTAAACTTCCCCACATATAAATTGATTGGAATTTCAATCTACTCTGAAGCAGAAACTTATGAACATAGAATTCACATAGAAAAAAATTTTCAATATCATTGGTGACATAGTATATGCCCCTACAAACTGATGGTCATCTTCAAATTCTATATCCAACATTTCCATGGCTCTAGTTATTTTCCATCTGAAAAATTGTTCCTTTAAAAATAGGGCATAAAAGTTGGAAGGGGTTCTATAGAGAGTACCTTGATCATAGAGCCTACTGACTGTGACCACATTTTGTTTCAACAATTTATTCTCTTCCTTTATATTTTTATTCTCTTCCTCCACTTTATCTGAGCCTATAACATTCCTCCATCCATTTAGCCATACCTTTCAACACAATGATATGGGAAAAACAAAACTGTTTACACTGACAAATCTTTCTTGGCCACTGTTCTTGCCTCCTCTTTTTTTCATGCAGCAGTGTAATAGATGTGTTCAGCTCCAAATTTGTAGCCTCTAGGAATTTTATCTGTTGCTCTTTTTCTTCTAAGCTATGTTGTATCTAGAGAGTGGCTTCCTCATGGTGGACTATCATTTCTTGCAGCTTTTGAATTTCTTGGTCCTTGGAAGATAGTTGCTGGGAGAAACTAGTATCCTTAGCTTCCAAAAGTGACTGTAGTTGGCCAATTATCTCCTGAGCTATTTGTAGCTCAAACTATACTTTAGATAAGGAGAGAACTTGGGGTAAAATAGTATCGAGTCTAGGTGGAGAACTAGGTCCTCCTTCTTCCAATGTGCCTTACCCTTATCTTTAGTTAATGAATCTTCAGGAATAGATGGAGAGATTGGCTTATGTGGAGACTCGGTGGAGTTTGAACCAATGTTTGCATAATTTCAGTTGCCTCTTGTTCTTCTTGTGACAATGGCTTATCAACTGGGTTTCATGAATAACAGGGGTAGGTCCAGGAAGTACGAAGGCATTTTTCTTAGGTCTATCAGAGGTGGATGGAGTGTGTTCCACAATAGTCTCAAGCTTCAAGGAGTATGATTTTTGGAATTTAAGCCACTTCTTTGTCCCATGCCTCTTTTTCACAAATTTGTGTTTGCAAATTAAGTGAATTAAACCTTGAAATTTGAGATATGAATCCCCCCAAGTGAAATTTTTCCATGGCAACACAAATGGACTCATAAAGGAATTGGGGCAAATTGACTTTATATTGGGGCTTGGCTTTGCCATGTCACAAATGAATGAGCATTCTTAAAATTGGACCTAGTATAATTTCATATTGGCCTTCACATGTGAAATACCTAATTAACCACTTGGCCACTTTGGCCCAAGGTTCCAGTATGCTCAATCTCTTAACCCCTTTTTCCTTTCCCTTATTGTCAACTTACCAACTGTAATTTCTCTTTCTTCCCTACTGCAAATCTCTTGATTATCTCATGATACATTGTCCTATCATTAATAGCTAACCCATCATTAGGTATACCAAAAACTGACTGATTATAGTGGGAGAGAAAGGAATTTCCTTACCATTTATAGTGGCGTATCCCTCTTCCATGTTCCTTGCAAATTCTTTAGTCATTGGGATACTAAACTCTTCATATGCCAATAAAAATCTAACCATCCCACCTTCTCAAATATCTCCACTTGACTTTGTGTCTGCTAAGAGATCGACATAAACTAGTGGGTTCATGTCATAGTCTGGGCCCCATGCTAAATTGAGCAAGTTAATAAAAGATAGAAAACACATAATGATAGTGAAAAAGTCTCGGGATGATAGCGTAAGAAAGTGATGGCACATGATTGAAAGTGACTAAGTTGGAAAGCATATTTCAACAAACTTAACATGCAGGTATATAACCGAATTTGGAAAGTGGTGCTAAAATCTTGAGGTGATGAGGGGAGTAATGGGATGCATGTGTGAAGCATGATGGTAAATAATGGGTTGTGGATTTGATTTGGATTTTGGGAGTGTGCAAAGTGACTTGGGAAAGGAGGGGCAATCAATAAACATGATGATAACAATTAAAACTTTAAATTTAAATCTTTCCTACTTTAGAAGTAATCAATTACATACATACCTTGATATCTATACTTTTCAAATCTCCACCGTTATTCCCATGTTGATGTCATGATCCATGCATACGTGGTATTCCTTTTTATTTTGTTGATCAGATTCAGGAGAGAAGACCGCCATTGCTTGGTTTTCAATCCTCTGCATTATTATTATTATTTTATGAACTATTGGCTGCCATTTCTAGTTTTCAACCAATACTCTGGAGGGAGATGATTGCCATTTCTAGTTTTCCACCATCCCCTCTTATTTTTAGCAAGTGGGTGCTCAGTCTGGATTGTGATAGGCAAAGAGACTTTTCCTACACAATTAAGATCTGAATCTTCTTGAATTGCTCTTTAAAATCTTTTTCTCGAGATGTTGGTTTATGGTACAACCTTAGTCTGTGCCCATTAACCAACATTACCTTCCTTTCACCATCAATCGGAACCAATTGGATGTATCCCATTGTCGAAAATTCTACAATTTGATATGGGCCCATCCACCTCATATGTAGTTTTCCTTTGAAGTCTTTATACTTTGAATCAAATAGTAATGCCTAGTCTCCTTTCTGAAATTTTCTTGGCTTTATCTGTTTTCATGCCAAAGTTGCCTTTGTTGTTGGATGATCTCAGTATGGTGTAGTGCTTGAAGCCTGATTTCATCCAGTTCATTTAATTGAACAATTATTTCTTGTTGCTTCTGTCAATTCAATGCCCACCTCAGATGTTGTCTTTAATGTTTGGATCTCAAACTCTATGGGAAATATTGGTTTCTTACCATAGACTAGTTCATATGGTGTAAACCCTATTGTTGTTTTCCATGTGGTGTTGTAAGCCCACACTACTTCTGGTAGTTTCTAGCCCATTCTTTCTTGAGATGTCTATAGTCTTTGTGAGTATGTTCTCCAATTCTCTATTGGTCACTTCTACTTGTCCATTTGATTGTGGGTGATAGGGGATGACTTCTTGTGCCTCAACTGATATATCTCCATGAAAGAGCTGATTACTCCTGACATGAACTGTGGCCCTTGGTCTGACACAATTGATCTTGGTGCTCCAAACCTTTGAAAGATACACTCATAGAGAAATTATGCAACCTTCTCATCTCTTGCATGTGGCAGTGTCTTACACTTCATCCCATTTAGTCACATAGTCAGTACAAACCAAGATGTATTCCTTACCTTGGGAGGTTGGGTCAAATGGCCCAATGAAATCTAGTCCCCATTTCTCAAATGGTTCTAGGAAAATTTGTGGTTGGAGGGGAATTTCTGATGTAAATGTTGGTTTCCCCATTCTCTAGGCATTGATCACACCTCCATACATACTTCTTGACATCCCTAAACAAGGAAGGCCAATAATAACTAACTCCAAGAATTTTGTGGATGGTTCTTTGCACTGAATAGTGTCCTCCTGATGGTTCATCATGGCATGCTCTAAGTATGTCAAATACTTCATTTTCAGCTACACACTTGCATAAGACATGATCAGGCCACATTTAAAAAGGATTCCATTCAACCAAGTATACATTACACTCTGTTTAATTAATTGCTTCTTTTGATTTGGTGTGAAAAAGTTTGGAAACTTCCTTGTGGCTAAGTAATTAGCCATGTCTGCATACCAAGGAGAGGTAGTGGAAAGTGCAAACAAATGCTCATCTGGAAAGTCATCATTGACTTGTTCATCTTCCTCTGAAGTGGTAATCCTGGAAAGAAAGTCATGCTACAACATTGGACTTCCTGGTTTGTCAATGATTTTGAGATTGAACTCCTGTAGTAGTAACAACAACCACCTAACAATCTTGCCATGAACTAAAGGTTTATTCATTATATATTTAATGATAGAGTGGTCGTATGTACAATCACTTCATATCCTATAATATAATGTCTAAACTTGTTGATTGCATATACTACTACCAAAAATTCTTTCTCAATTGTTGTGTAATTCCTCTCAGCAGGGAAATATTTTTACTGATATAGTAAATTGCATGCATGGGTTTTCCCTCCTCTTGTTGTCCCAAGACAACACCTACTACTTCATTTGAGGCATCTATTTGGATATGGAAGGGAAACTTCCAATTAGGACCTCTCAACATTGGTGTACTTATCAGTTTGTCCTTAATTACATCAAAATATTGTTGGCATGCTTCTGTCCATTCAAACTCAGAATCCTTAGTTAGAAGAGCAAATAATGGAGAAGTAATTTTACTAAAATATGATATGAACCTACAGTAGTAACCAACATGACCAAGAAAACTTCTTACCTCAGTTTGATTGGTGGGTGATGGCAAATTTTACAATGATGCTCACCTTATCTGGGTCAACCTTAATTCCTTCAATTGAAACATGATGGCCTAAAACTATACCTTGTTCCATCATGAATAAACATTTCTCATGATTCAGGGATAGCTGATGTTTTTCACAGTGAGAAAGAACTTTATCCATATTATTGATTGCCTCTTGAAATGTTTCCCCATAGACCGTAAAATCATCCATGTAGATTTCTACACAATCATGGGTGAGATTAGAAAAGATTGCCAACATGGCTCTTTGGAAAGTGGCAGGGGCATTACATAACCCAAAAGGTAGCACTCTATAAGAAAATGTCCCCAAGGACAGGTGAACATTGTCTTATCTTGGTCTTCAAGAGCCACTGTTATCTGATTGTATCCACTAAATCCATCAAGAAATGAAAAGTACCTTTTACTAGACAAATTATCTAAGACTTGATCAATAAAAGGCAATGGAAAGTAATCCCTATGAGTGGATTTGTTCAATTCTCTATAGTCCATGCAAACTCTCCATTTTCCATTCTTTTTGGGCACTATGACCAAAGGGGAAACCCACTGACTATCTGAGATTGGGTAAATAAATCCTACATTCAAAAATTTTCAATCTCAATTTTCACAATGTCTCTCAGAGTTGGGTTTATCCTTCTTTGAGGTTTCCTAACTAGTCTTGGCCTCCGTGGTGTAGATGTGATGTGTACATATACTAGGATGTATACCTTTCATATCACTATACTCCCAAGAAAGGCTTGGGGTGAGAGTAGAGAATTTTGAACAATGTATTTTCCTCTTGATCAGTCAACCAACTGTTTATTGTCAATGTCTTTCCCGGAGAACATGAAATTGTTTTGTATCATGGATGAATTGAATTTACCACGGGGTAATTTCTTAAAAGTGCATTTAATGGACACATATGTGGTAGCAATTTGTGCACAAAGGTTATGTTTTGGAAGATGCACTATGTTAGGTCTATGTTCTTTCGTGAAAGGACAAATAATGGGCATGTTATCTTCATCCATGAAATCATTCCTTATTTTAGTAAGTTGTAGCAAATAGGACTAGAATAAGACTCAGAATGGTTTAAGTACAGACTCAAATGAACCTAAGCACAAGACTCAAGCTTGAATTAGGCTATGTATAACAACACCAATGTCATGGTAGTCACATTGAATCTTATCTAAGTGTTCTCAAATTACTACCATGGCAAGAGAGGAGATGATATCTTCATAATCATCAGAGTCATCCTTGGACCACTGTTTGTTATCTGTAGCAAATGGTTTGGCTGCAAGGTATAATGACAATTCCTTTGAATCTTGACCATTGGTGATGACCATGTTTCCTATCCTGTAGTCGATAAGGTAGCAATTGTAGCTAACCAAGGACATCCCAGATTATGGGGTAACCAATTTTTCTATTCTTTGTTTTTATTATCATGAAGTCTACCACATAGTCCCAAGATTCGATTATAATGGTAACATCCTCTATTATTCCCTTGGGTTTATTCACTCTAAATGATCTGCCATTTGCAGACTATATGTGTTGACTGTGGTTTAGGGATTGCCAATGTGGATAGAGTGTCTAGTAGTCATGACATTTATGGAAGCTCCTAAATCAATAAGGAAGTTAGAAATATGAACATT